>BRZM01001312.1:0-52543 GCA_033238685.1 Lates japonicus | reverse complement strand
ATGAGTTCAATTACAATAGAAAGCTATGTTTTATTATTCTTCCTTCAAAGACATATCGATCCAATTCCACAGGAGTGCTGCGAAAGGAATAAGAACGGCATTGTAACGCTGTTTGAATGAATGAACTTTGGAGGCCCAGAGGCATCTTTGAAAGATATGGATTTATAAGATACTTGCTGAGTGTTCATGTATATCAAAGCTCTCTGTATATCACAGTAGTGTGTTAAAGTACCAGTTCACAAACGCATAGATTCTCTGTGACTGTCTATATGACAATATAGGAGTGTGGGAGAAGAAAGGAGCTGGAGTCTTTGAAACAGTTAAACATCCGTAGCCACGAGCAAGTTAAATGATAACACAACACAAATGTCAGTCCCTATTGTGGGGAACAAAAGCCTAAGCAGCTACGAGTGCGCAGCCAAACTAGGCCCTTCAGACTCCTTAATCACATCTCTCTCCTGGGTTTGTTTGTGTTGCCTAAATTGCTGCCTGCTAGGTCCTAACATCCCCCCGTGCCATCGTTGCCATGGCAACAGAAAGCCACAAGAGCGCTAAGAAGGCTTTGGATTCTACTCAGCATGTCTCCTCATCTGCACCGCCCGACAAAAGGGCCCGGCCCAGCAGGCCAGCTCAGCCCCCGTCCGGTCCATGTACGCCCCCATGCTCGGATCCTGTCAGCTTCACAGAGGAGCCCCATTGCACCCGGGCCGCCACCTCATTCCTCATTTTGACCCATCAAGGCAAACAACTTCAGCTCTTTGATGGCCATCTCCGTGGAGTGAAACAAGGCACAGAGAAGGAGCTGCAAACACTTTAAGGAGATCGATGTGAGGCTGATACTATGTCACCCATCTGTGGCTTACTATACCTTGGCAGAAAGATGGCGTTGTGAAGGAAGTTCTCGAAAATTTTAAAAAAGAGGCGATCGCCCTTCTCCCGATCCTTCTCTTCGGGGGTCTTCTGGCAAGCACAGCACGGGCCTTTCTCTGCCCCAGCCAGGTCGGACTTGGTGGGCTTGGTGCTGTCCTCCATGTCTTTCAGCCCCGTCGCTGGGATCCGGACTGGCATTTTCAGCTCTGTTTTAAAGGAAACCAACAGTGTTTAGTGACGAATCAGTGGGAAAGCTCAATAAAAATATGCTTATTGTTTTGTAGAATGAGTCATGCAGACCTTTGGAGCAGTAGTTATGTTGGTAGAGCTCCCTGTCCTCAGGCTGCTGCTGCCACCGGACCAGGTAGTAGGTCAGATTGCCATTGGGAAAGACTGGAGGTGACCACTTCACCACCAGCTTAGTCGAGGAGTTGGCATATGCACGGGCGTCTTTAGGCACAGATGGAACTGCAATAGGGACAAAATTATTGTATGTTATATTAAAATGTTGTTAAAGCGTGATTCATACAGAAATTGCTAAGAAGGTTGCGTCACTAATAATGTGTTATAGTGTAACAGTGTTAGAAATGATAAACAGCTACAGCACTGACGTCAACAGATTGACGGTCAGACTTACGCGATGGACGTGTGCGAATGTAGATTATATCACTCTTTGCCCCAGTAATGTGTTTGTCCGTCACCTGCAGGGTAATGGCCTTCACAAAAATAGCGTACTGGGTCCAGGGCTTGAGGTGTTGAACACTGACTTTTGGGTCAGCATTTTTATCCTGAGGAAGATCCACATCCACCATGTGCCAGCTGTTAGAGCCACAGCCGTCCTGGCCATCGAACTCTGTGATGTTCTGGAAAGGGCTGGAAAAGACACAAAACATGGCATCATATCAAAACTGATTCTAGGTAATCGTTTGAAGATATGATTCATCTTAACAGTTCTTGCCAGTCGTTTTGAATCTTTAAGCCTGTTATTTACAAATGCTGTGTATTTTGCATTACTGCTGACCATCTCCCAAAGCATACCATACAGTTTTTGATTGGTTACCCCCCTTCAAAGCAGAAATTTGTAGCCAAGATCTCAGAGAATGAATCCAAAAGCTCAAACACTGTCTTTGGAAAATGACTGGCAGTAAGGTGAAATGCACATAGGGACAGTAGAGGTGACTAGGGTTTAAAAAAAATAAAAAATAAAATCAAAAACCAGAAAAATACGATCATTTAAGATGTTTTTTTTTTCTCCATAAAATAGCTCTGATTTTAAGTGGAACTTTGTGTGTTTGAAACATAAAGTTCTTTTCAAGTAACATGGCCGAAGTAGAATAGATTTTTGTATGAAAAGTCTTCATCCCTTTCCAATCTGTCTCAGTGCAGTGTTAGAGAGGATAATGAGCTGTTTGTCTTCAGAGTACTCACGACTCCTTGTAGTAGACTATGAAGCTGATAAGGTCTCCTAAGTCTGGCGGCTGGTAGCGCTCCCATGTCAGCCTGATCGTATGGCTTGATGTGATGTTAGACTTGAACGTCAGGGTATGGCTTTCACCTGTTGTGACAGAGAAGGACAACCAATGAGACATACAGGATATATATGTTTCATGGCTGTTTTAATAATAAACACCCAACAACAATGGTGGTCAAGTTCATGAGTTATACTCACAGCTGGCTCTTTCACCGTTGTTACGGAAATCACCCTCCTCTGGCTTCACAGTTATTCCCGTCTTATCCCACATCGTGCGGATCTCAGACATGCAGAGTTTGGGGTTCAAGCGGAAGAAAAGACGCCCAGCCCGAATCGTCAGGTTGTGCTGACTCCAGTCCCACAGGTACTGCAAGTGCTGGTTGTTGATGGCGGAGAACGAATACATGCTGATAACAGGAGATAAAAGAACAGTTTACAACCATCTCACATAGATTGTTACGTGAATATTTGCCACCTGGTGGCAGTGTTAAGCACTGACAGAGGTGCACATTAATGGGCTGTTGTACAGAGGAGGACATGAAACAGAAACAGTGTCGTGCTAATACTCTTGAGCTCTGGCAATCCAAGCACCACAGCAGAACACCTCCAGAGCGAAGGGAATGTCTGCCATCCTCAACAACATTCCTCTGAGTGAAACTTTACCCTGGGAGAAACAACAAGAAGAAGGGCAACAGGCTTTCCCATGACCCCTTCAGCCATTACCAAAAAACTTTCCCTCATATCTGAGACTGCTGCTGATATTACAGTAAAGACAAGGCTGATGAACATAAGACTCTCTGCGTGACTTTGTGAATCATTCTTAAAATGATATTAGAATATCTGACTACAGTGTCATTTGACATAAACCCTAAAAGATTATATTTAGATGTATCAGTTTATTTTAATGTGCACGTCCGCCATCAAGGACAGACAGTCATCAAACAAGAGGGCACTGTGACATTTATGTAACTTCAATGATATGTTGGCGGCAACCTCCGTGCTAGGCTGAGGTTTGCTCATGTCCCTCTAAATCCCTCAGTCACGGTACACATTCACAGGCAAAAAAAAAAAAAAAAGTTGCAGACAAACAGAGCAGACGAGCCATACTTGTCGATGAGTTCCTGCCCATTGATGTAACGCAGGCTCTTGAGGAAGGACAGCGAGCCAAGTGCGTGGGAGTGTCGAATCTTCACATAGCCCGTCACTGTCTGGATCAATCCCATGAAGCTCTCCAGCTCAGACGCTATGTTATCTGGGGACAGGAGATAGATAAACATACACACACATACACACACACACACACACACACACACACGCAAACACAAAGAAATACATTACAGCATATGAAAAAAATAGCGCATGAAAGCCTCTTTCACAGAGACCTTTAACGCAAATATCCCAATGAGCACTCAGTTGTATGAGCTTTATCATATGTGGAGATTAGCTTGTGAGCCACCTTGTCAACTGAGCAAATAAACAGCATTGTAGTATAATGTGATAATTGGTTTAGAGTGAAGGAAGCAGATGTAATGTTGATTTTGTGGCCCTCCTGTGCGTCCCAGCAGCTTAGACCGCCAGGCTCTTGTGCTTCATCTGCCTCAGTAATCATAATATTTGCAGGGCAGCTGAATGCAACACAGTGTAGAAACGTTAGCACACTGCAGTCAGCAAAGAGCTGCTATAGCATACTGTAAGGCAGATTGCAGCCGATTTAAATGCTCTGTTGGCTAGTGTTCACCAGTTTCAAAGCAGAGAACTACTGGTGTGTTTAATCTGCTTAGAGGCGGCTGATGTAGTTTGAGTCCACTAGAGTTTCTTGGAGTGTACAGTAGTGAAGTATGGTCCACTAAGCTAATTTACACTGTAAAACCTCTGGTATATGTGGTGTTAAAAGCGCTGTGCTCCTCTGCATAGATACACTCACTTCCATGGCGAATGTTGATGTCCAGATTGCCCTCGATGACAGTGCAGTCCTTCAGGGACTGAGCAGCATCCACAGAGTCGATGACAGGGGAGTTGCAGACCTTATCGCACAGGCCATTGCAGGCGCTGCATAACATGCTGTACAAAGCAGAAGCAGAGGGAGGGAGTGAAACAAGAAGAAGAAGACACGTGGGGAAAAGTCAGACTGTCAAAGAATGAGTAAAACTCTTGTGCGAACTTTTCTACCTCGCCCTGAAATCATTTGTCCACTCCCCGAGCTCCCAAGCATTCCAAAGGATTCAGGCAAATAAATTCACTGCGTGATACAAGGTCACCTCTCACACAGAGAGTACAATCTTTTATGGGCCCTCATCTGAACTCTGTTTCGTGAGAGAGTGACTCACTGTATTGACCTCAGAGACAAAACAGCAGCAGTATGGCCAAAAAATATACAGCAGCAGAGAGTCAGCATGGAAAATTTGGGAACTGACGAGACAAAACAGGGAAAGAAACATCATGGCCGCGCACAAAGAAGTTTTCTTATTCTAGGTTAACGTCAAACAAAGGAAACGTCAAGTGCAGGAAGCGTTTGATGGTCAAAGAGTCTCTTCTTAAATCCTTTGAGTATTAATCTGTAAAATCTCTTTCTAAAGAGTCTGGGAGGTCTAAACCTGAAATCATTAACAGTCCAACATGCTCTTAACCTGTAGCACTTCCAGCTTTGAGACCTACTTTTAAGAAAGAAACCTGTGAAGAGCCAGGTCAGGTAAAGTTCAGCTCAAGGATACTTTATGCAAATGCATTCATTATGCACAAGTACACAGTGAACACAAGCTGCTTTAGTGTCTGTGAATACTGAAGAGGAACCACACATCTATCTGCAGGAAAAATTAGCCAGAAAATAAATAATAAGACCTCTGGCTCTCTACGTGAAAAAAAGATCGGGTTATGATCCCCTTCAAATTAAAATACAGAACATTAAAGAGTACTTAAGCATTGAGAAATCTTATAGACGCGATGTAAAATGAATAATTTTAAAAAGCTTTTCCTAAAATTTTGTACATTCATTGTGTCACCTGGCATGGCATCTGCAAATCACACCTAAACTAGAAGTGAAGGGTACGTCTTTACCGATTAGTCTCATTGCGTGTGAAGCCGGAGGGGCAGTCGGGCATACATTCTCCCCCGTGGATGACAAAGTGAGTGTCGCCGGGCAGGTGCACTTGAGAGCACAGGTCCATGGTGATGCAGCGCCAGCCCTCAAACTTGTAAGTGCCCGGGGGACAGTCTGGCACGCAGCGGTCCTCGTGGAAATAGTGGAGGCAGGCAGAGCAGGCCATGTCGTTGTTGGGCTCCGTGCAGCTGCCCAGGCACTGGCTGTGGCAACACTCCCCCTTGTCCGTGCAGGCAAACTTGCAGTGTTCAGGGCATACTGGAGGAGACAAGAGGAAAGATGGGGGAAGAGGTCAGTTTTAGGCGGGTGTCAAAAGTCTGCACTGCTAGACACTATTACAACAAAATCAAGGGTGATAAAGGTCAAAAAGATACAAGACAAAAGCTGATACAGCCTGTGATTTAAATGTCTGTATGAATGTAGAATAGCTTCAAACATGAAGGTGTAAGAAGAGTATGCTCTTCCTTTACAAAGCTTGTAATGTTCAGTTTTTGTTAATCTTTCTGAAAGGTGGTAATTCAGCTGTGTTTATTACTAAGGTCGGAGTTAGTGATGGTGTTGCACTGGACTGAATTATATTGACGTGTTTCTAACATTCTTCCTCCGCTTCGTGTTTGTAAATATGGTGGGCGAAACATTAGAGACATCTCTCAATATAACGCAGTCCAGCTCAACGCGACTGTAAACTACGACCTCAACAATAAACATATAGTTAAATTAAGACAGCGTCATTCACAACCGAACATTATTATCTTTATCAAGGCAGAATTTATGGCTGAGCTGCTGTATTGGATTGCAATAAATGTTAAGACCTGATAAAGTGATGTGAATGTGAATGTTAATCCGTCACATAAGAAAGAGGCGTTTTCAAATCTTTAAATGTGTTTTTGTGTCCATGACTGGGCTACAGTGGCCACAAGGTGAGGAGGTTTGAGGATAAGCAAGGTGCAAAACTGTAATCAGCCAGCGGGGGTCGCAGAGCTAAGGAGCACTGTCACAGAGAAACCAAAGTGTCAGCATGGGGGTTAAAAATCTGTACCAGTTGTTCTAGTATTAAAAAACACAGAGCTGGTCTCACTTGACTTGATCCCATTTAATGTCATCACACGGCCAATATAATCTATTCTTTGACAGCAATTTGGATGACAGATTCCTGATAGAATATTTATGCTTCTTGTTTTTAAACCAAATCTGCAACCAAAGAGCAGCTTAAAAAAAACAAGAACCATTAAAAATAGGAACACACTCTTTTTTCATGAATAGTAGGAAGAAAAGACAACTGCAGCTCAAACAAAACTGTCATTATCACAACAGCTTCTAAGAAAGGAACCACTGTATATTCTTCCAGGCTGTGGGAAAAAAATCGACAGAAAAATGATTGTGTGGGGTGTTTCAAATTAAGCTTGAGCAACATGATTAATAGAAGCTCCTCATTCTTTATTGAGCATCACTCAGAAACCAAAACCCAAAACAATATGTTATCAATAACACATTGCATTTTCTCATTGCCTGGGACAGACATTTGACGAATTGTGCATCCCAAGAGTTTGGCAGATTTTTTTTTTTTCTTTTTCTTACACATCCCGCAAAGTGACCATCACTGTGTCAGCATTTATCTCTAGATCACATCTAGAGATAAACATCTTTTCAACTCCAAACACATACCAGGAAGTACTCGGTGAGGTAGCAGGACACAAGAAAATCAGCACAGCCAACTCGCTGGCCTCAGACTTAAATTAACAGCGACACGGACGAAAATGGCAAATGGGAGGCATCTGTTTTTAATGTTCAAAAGCATTTTTACTGTAGCCTATTTATAGAGAAGCACTTCAGGAAAAGCAGATGCAAAAAAGGGAAGAAAGCAGATGATTCCCGCTGCTAACTAATCTTGAGACACTGCGGGCAGGGGTGTCCTAGTTTCAGATGAGTCCACTCCAAAGAAAAAGCACCTGGAGTGAGTGTGAGTGTGTGTGTGTGTGTGCGCACGTGTGTGTGTGTGTGCGCGCGCGCGTGTGTGTGTACCTGTATGAATGATTGTGAAAGGCCTGGTAACAAGGTGTTTTCTGCTAGTGATTGTTCCCTGTTTGAAGAGTCTCTGTCTAGATAAAGAGCTGCTCCGGGAAAGACTTGAGTCAAGAGTTCAGGTTTCTTTGAAGGAAATGTGTAACACAATAAATCAGTACATCATTTGTTTAAAAAAAATAATAATAATCAGAAGAAAATTTGAAACTGTGCATGCAGTAGCATGCAACCCTGCCCCCCTCCCCATGCCCTTGTGTTGTTTGTATATTGGGGCCTTAAGTGTCTTACTATTTAGTGTTATGCTCTTTGTTATTGCTGCAAGACAAATTTCCCCACAGGGGCAATAAAGCTGAACTGAACTGAAATAAGAGGCACAGCACTCCTGGTTCCTTAGCAACCGCCTCCTGGTGCAAAGCCAGAGCTGGAAGGAAATGTGCACAAGCACACAATCATACAAACCCAGACAAAAGTACACTAAAATACACATTTCACCACTTTCATGTGTGTTATTGTAATTTGCAAGACCGTGACGCTACACATATAACTTCCCTGTCATCAGTGTCATTATTTCAGCCATCCTCATCACACACACGTAGAGGAGGGACAAAAGTATAGATGGTGAAGAGCAACTGTGTGCATGTGTGCATGTGTGAGACATGTGCACATGCATGTTGGTATGTGAACAATCGCGTGTGCCAGAGAGAAAGAGGAAAAAGGGCTCTGCTTGTTTATTTGCTTTTAAATTAAATGCGGGTGTCGGCGCATCGGCGGCTCGCTTTGTGAATCAGTGGAGAAAATGAAGCCGGCTGCTGAGCTAATCTCTCGATGAATATTTCATGTTGCTTTACAAAAACATCTGTGTAGGTTAAGAACGTGACAGTGCACTACAGAAACGCTGCAGAGCAAACACACACACATACACTCCCCGCGGTGCCAACTCCAGTTTCGCTTCACAAGGGAAGTGGGGGGAATGATCATTCTCACTCCTGACAGTTTCTCGAATACTTGTCATTCTTTCTCACATTCAGTCAAATCCAACAGTGCAGGCGAGGTGAAACGGTCTGTTTGGAAAATTCCGTCAGGATTCTATGACAAAAGAAAAAAAAAACCAAAACAGCTCTGGCTATTTCCTCAGAAAAGAAAAAAGAAAAAAAAATCTCATTCAGTAGACCTAACACAATATTATTTGTTCAGTACACTGCAGTACCTTAGGAATTTTCAATAATTGTCTCCTGATAAGACAGACCTTAAACTTACACTGCAGTCACTGTGGGTATGACTGTTTTCAAGACAGCACAAGTAAGTAGGGTATTTAGCTGTATGGCCTTTCCTCTGCTATGTATAGCTTCGCACTACTACGTATACATTATGCCACACCAGGACTTGACTGGCTCTGCGGTACTTCATGAATACTGGATCTAATGATTCTGGATCCGGTCCAACACAAATGGCAAAGATCTTTTTTTAAAACTACAGAATCAAATGCCAACACACACAGGTTCTCACATAACAGCTGTGATTTGATTGGGAATATGATGCTGACATTAGTGTGTTTAAAGCAGGCAGATCAGTGTTGCACATTTGCAGAGTGAGAAAAGAGAGAGAGAGAGAGAGAGAGAGAGAGAGAGAGAGAGAGAGAGAGACATCAGCCAGGCTTCATTTTCTTGGAATCCTACCAAAAGGGGGCAGCCAAGGCAAACTCTAATGAGCCTTATTGGAGGAGGTCCCTTCCTTCCGCATCATTTTAACAGATTCCTCAATGAAGAGAAATTCCAAACATGCATACCTTCCGCCAGAAGAAAGCAGAGGGAGGAGGGGGGAGTCGCTGCCTTAAATCCATATAAGTCGACCCGGTTTCTCTATGTGACCAAACAACTCGTGGTATCAAGGATACAATCCTCTATTTATAGATGCTCCTAATGCAGCCCTATTTCCACGCTGCTGCTCTCGACAGATAGCTATGCAGGGCATTGTGGGTTTCCACTACTTCAAAGGAAAGGGACTACCTAACAAGGGGCTCCTCTCAAGATAAGTCGTCATCATCCTTGTAGTCCCCTGAGTGGGTATCTGATACAAGCAGGAATAAATTAGAAGCATCAGCAGGTTGGTATTTGATCCTATTTCAGTACAAACTGTATCACATTAAGCAATTATTGAGGGACTAAACAGCAGTGAACAAACAAACAGTGGGAACGCAAATTTTTGAAAATAATCTGAGTCAAACAAGTCAAACTGCTAGGAGTGGTGGGCAGGGAGGTTTATGATCTTGTTCCTCTCATACAGTAGTTACACCATGCCCCCCCACCCCTCACCCACCCCTCCATTCCTGCTCCTTTCCTGAGCAAACACAGTCGGGTCAGACACCATCGCCAACCACCAACCTGCCCCTGCTGTTCACCAGAGCACTGCGACATGCAGAGTGGCCAGGTTCATTTCATCAATAATAAACGAGACAACAGTCAGCGCTGAGGAGTCTCCTTCAGCTGGCGAATCCCTACAAACCCGCCATTAAATACAGCAGCCGGGGTATCACACAGGGGTCATGACAGACAAGTGCTATGCACTGTTTGTTTTTTGTTCTAAAGGTATCCTCCAGTCGCTGGACTATGTGAAGAATCTGCAGAATGTTCCAGGCCACAGAGGATTCAAGGGGGAGAATGTTAATCCCTTGTTCTGCTGCAACAACACAATAACAACTTTGGGAATTGCTGAGGAAACCTGAGGAGAGAAGGAGGCTATTTTGGCTGCAAACATGATCAGTGAGGAGTATGTGAGATAAGAAAAGACGAACATATAGCTGAAAAATTACAAAGTGCACGTGATATGAGCCTGCAGCTGAGCAAAAGAGGCGGCAAGCAATACATTTATTCCTCCATCAGGCTGGCCTTGCCTTCTTAAAGTGAAACATGTGGGGGTTACAGGATCATGTGACCCATTGCCCTTCAACCATGGCTCACCCCTCTCCTTTCACCACTGTCTGTAGCAATAAAAAAAGCAGCTTTTATCTGATAACATGATGGCTAGATTTCAACACTGTCTACTTGGAGAAGGGCGTGTATGTATCTGTCTCTCTCTCAGTGTGTGTGTGTGTATGTGTGTGTGTGTGTGTGTGTGTGTGTGTGTGTGTGGTGGGCGGATGGGTTCTCAGCCTTTGGGTTCTCAAACAAATTAATTACTTTACTGAATTAAAAAAAAAAACATCAGTGCTCAAGAGGAAGAGGATTGCAACGCAGCAATGCTTCTCATCTGAATGCGAGTCATGCCCCATTTGCTCGGGAGCACGCTGTGTAAGTAGACTACTACACTGTTTACATTGGGAGCCTGGTGACACGTTTACTGCCAGCAGTCCACTGCCACCTCTGAAGGTGAAGCATGGCGTGAAAATATAAGAAATTTGGTAAACGGATTTTTCCCAAACCAATCACAGCTGTCTGCCGTTGTGTAAAAACAATCTAATGCCAGATGAAACATTTCATTCTTCATCACATATCAAAGCGCAGTATGTTTTCCTCTTTTCATTGAAGACAGGTAGGAAGCATGACAGACAGTTGGGAAATCATTCATTATTCACAGTGGGGCTCAGGGGGGAGGGACCAGCAGGGAGGAGGGTGTCGGGGAAGAGGAGGGTGGGGGTTAAACTGGGAGCTATCCGCTGGACCAATAGCAGGCGGGCAGGGGAGGTTCTAATTCTGATGACTGACATGTTATTGAGTCTGGAGCAGAGATGGTAAACAAGTCCTCTCTTGAGCAGGCGTTGGGAGGGGAGGGGGGGGAGTCGTAACCATAGTGATTAAGCATGGCTTTTCCACAGATTCAGAGAAACCATAAGTTGAGGAAAAACCCGAACAGACGTAGCTTATTCAACAACAAGCCTCAATAACATCATTCCTGTAAATAGTGCTGACCCTTAACTGGAACATCAGCTAAATAACAAAACATGACTGGGTTATACAGGATGAATTTCAAAATAAGGTATTCTGCAGGAAGTAATGCATTTAAGTTGACTGAGATTTTAAAGCTGGCTTAGTTTAATGCGAGAGTATAAATATAGTAATGTAAAATAGTGCATTTTTAAATTTTGCATAGGAAAATAAGAACATGACCCTCGCATACTTTGCAGTGACTGTGTGATTTTTTAATGAGTGTATTGCAGTAGCTGCGCATTAACCGCCTTTCTTCCACAATGTAAACGGGGCCATAGCTCCATTAGGACATGATTAAATTTATCTCTACATCACCTCAATTTACCGAACTATTCACTCTACTGCACACTACAGTAATCCACTGCACTGTGGGGATGCAAAGCCTCCCACTCTGTGCAGAGTCAGAGCCGGTGAGCTCAGGTTACCAGAGCTAAGAGCAGTAGCAGACAGTAAGGTAGCTGAACAGGAGTACAGTAGGAGACTGCAGGCCTATCAGGGCTGTCGGGCTGCTGCAGCCTGGATCGCAGGCCCGACCCCGACCCCCCCCACCACCACCACCCCCGGCTCCCCGGGCTCCATCAGGCCACATCCTCATCCGGCAACCCGATCCTCCCTGGGAGCCCCCAGTGGATCACTCCAGACACTTGTTTAAACCACATCAGCCCAGACGGCCAGAGAGAGGATGCTTCCTCCACTCACAGCCAAAGGCAAACCGCATCAGAGATTCCAGTGCTGTCTTACAGCTACAGCGATAGAGTCTCAAGTGCCAGGACGGACTGATCTAATCTAAAGTGGTGTTTTTCACCTTTTCAGACAGTGTGTGTCTGGCTGTGTGTGTTTGGCAAGATCGACCGTTCTGCTGATCAGAGTTTTTTTTTTTTTTTTTTTCCCAGAGGGGGAACACTGCACAGCGTCATGATGTGATTTTCTCATGCAGACAGCTGGCTCAGGAGAGCTTGGCTAAATCTCTGTTCAGTCCTGTGCACAAAGGTGTGCGTGAGCCCATTCCTCCCCGTCCCAGTGTTTCTGGGTCTCTTCCACTCCCATGCCCACTAAAGACCAGCAATGTGTTTTTCACACAACTATGTGCTGGTCTGTGTGTTCAGGCATGCGTGGCATTTCCCCTCACTCGCGTTCAGTCACAACACACACACACACACACACACACACACACACCCTTCCTTCTACCCTCAGCTCGCCCACTCTGCAGCTGCTGCTGTTGTTGTTGTTGCTTTTGCCACTGCACTCTAACAGGACACAGGTATGCAGCACCATCACATGTGAAAACACTTTGTGTTTTTATCACAGAAGAGGTAGAGGATGGTCTGAAAGCTATTAAAGACAGGTTAAAACTGTGGAAAAAGTGAGTAAGAAGATCCATTTTAACTAGTATTTATCCACTATAATGCTGAAAACAATGTCCGTGAATATTCTGACATTCATCTGCATAATTCTTTGCAAGTAATTGTTAAGTAATAACCATCATAAGCCCATAATCAGGTTATTAGAAGCTTTAATATGATAGGTAGGGATACTCTGATATGAACCAAGCTCCTGAGGTATCTAAACACCATATCACATTAACTGCCCTCATTAATTCTAGCTACCTCAGTAACTCATAAAACAGAAATGGACATGACCTTTCATAACAGACTGCAAATGAACACGCTCAAGTCCCTTTAATAAAGAGCTACTTCACAAAGAATCCAAATATTTGTTTGCAGAACTGTGCAGCGCAAGGTCAAACCCCATAACTCAGCCTGGACCCAAGCTGAACTTCTGAATCCCTCCAGGCCTGACTTCTAGTGAGACAGTAGTCCCAGAGTCCTCGTACATCCCTCGACAGAAGCACCCCTGGAGTCATATCTGAAGCATGAAGACAGGCCTCTGCGGCAGTCTTCCTCATTAAATCAGGCAACTCTCCAGTCTACTCCAAGGACTCACTCACAGCGGCTGTCATGACTCGGAGGGTTTGTAAAATAAATAAATAAATAAAACAGGCCCACTAAGCTATCATACAAATTTATGGCATTGCATCATTTTAGCTCCACTCCAAACGACATATCTAAATCAAGTATTATTACAGAGATGTGCTCTGTGACTTTTATTACCCTATGAATGGTAAGTAAGTGCATCACCTGCTGCATTTTTGATGCTGATCTGGTCATTTGAAAAAGAAAAATATCAATGTGACAGTCAATCTTATTCAGCAGGGGCAATACAAAATACTGCCAGTTTAATGTTTTTGTTGTTTTCACCCCTCTGGTTAAGCTCAATAATGACATTCACAGAAATTACGATGTCATTTTCAGGCACCAAAATGACAAGTTGCATAGCTAAAGAAGATGCTACAACAGGCATTAGTATGGGAAAAGCAACATAGGGGAGAACTCAGGCAATGTTGTTTTTTTTGTTTTTTTCACAGATTCTGAGGTGTTTCCTCTCACTAAAAGTGGCTTCTAAAAATACCTGACTTCCCAGATCTGCTTCATTAAATACAGTGTGTTTCCTGGCAGTGCCGTGCTGGCTGGCTGGCGAGTTGTGTTGGCTGGCTGTTTTGCTCGCTGGGTGACTGGTTGGGGTTACTGAGAGCTTCAAAGCCCGCAAGCCTCTTCAGCCTCTAATAAACTGCACTCTGATTGTGAATGCAGAGGAGACACCCATGAAGAAAATCAGTACAGACTAAAGTCTTGGTCATGTGTATAAAGTATAAATGATATCCACTAAAGACTGGCTTTACTGTGAAAGAGAAACGTAAAATGAACAACTTAGTCCATGGCTCAGGCGCTGGATGTTTGCAACACCTGGCTGTGTACCCACCTGTCCCTAGACAGACACAAGCCCAGAGAGAACCTCCAGCCATATGGACTAATGTTGATTCTCTACACATTCATCCTGACAGCTCCACAGCATTTCTATAATAAACACCTTGTTTGTTTTTTTTGTTTTTAAATGTGACCTGTGAAATGTTGCAACCATGTGCATGCAGCACTTTGTGTAACATTTTTACTCTGTACCCAAACTTGGTTCAGCCTATCATCACCAGAGCATCAGAATAGTAGCGGTTCTGATGCCAAGGTCTATTTCGGTAGATGACCATCTGCAGCTTTGCGGCACACGGTGCCCAGACTTCGTCCTGGCACGGCGTGCGGCATACATTCTCCCTGCTGGCATGGCGTCTGGATTCAAAATGACACATCTTCATTTCACATTGACTTCAAGGAGTCTCTAAATCCTGATTAAGCATAGCAACATTTGCCTTGAGCTAAAAAGCTGATGGGGATAAGTTAGTGTTCATGGCGAGCATTCCTACCAGGTTAAAATGGAGTGCTCTGCAAACACTGAGTAGGCCATTAGTCGATTACTGAGCTGATAGCCAGTGGACTGTAAATCCTGAAATTACGTTTCAGTTTTGTTACGTTTTATATGTGTATGTTAGGATTGATGTTTGTTTGCATGTGCATGTGTACATCTAGGGGTCATATTTAGGACCATGTAACCAAGCTGGATATCATATACATAGCTTACATTGCAGTCTCTGTCAGTATGTCTTGACTGCAGTTTCCTTGTCTTTCAGATGACAGCGGCCGCTTGCTGGCACTCGCACACAGACTGCGGCGAAATGCCGTTGCTCAGCCCGTTTCTCCAGTGCATCTCCCTCCTCTCTTTGGGATATACGCCTCAGTGTCTGCCACCTCAGTGGAGCCCGACATTCTGTACAGTCCTATTAACCACTTCAAGTATGACATCTGGATTTAGGGTTTCCTTTTTCCTCTGTTTAATTTCATTTTCACAGTGAGTTTCTTGAGGATACACACAGTATCCTTTTTGTGAGGCAGCACTCGTTCTTTAAAAAGGACAAGCTGCGGGTTCAGCAGGGACAGTTGTGCCCAGAGTTAACATCTGTTATGACAGGACACTGAGACTATTCTCTCCAACTGGAGAGCCTGCACTGAGACTTAAGGCTAGTCCTTTCAAGTGTAATGGTCTGACAAGACAGCATAGTCCCAGATGGTAAAACGTGATTGCATTGATCTAGTATCTGTCGTATACAAAGCTTCATTTCACATGAAAAAGGCCTGTCAGGAGTTTACCTTTTTCTTATAAATATACAAACCCCATGCTTGTTTTGCCAATTTCCTATCTGCTCAGGGAGTTAAAAGCTTGCAGCTTGCGGGTACTTTATAGACGGCTGAACAACAGAGGAATAAAGGCTCTTACTGCTGACTTTGTGGCGTGTTTGCACACTGATAAGGCCAAAGAGGACCAGTGATGGGAAATGTTTGGCAGCATTCAACAATGCACTAGTTTTCACTTAATCCTTTCACATGAAAGAGTGTGCCTGAATACCAGAAGTAGGGGCTACATTACCGTAAACGTCTCTTTTACTCAAAGTGGTTCGAAGTGACAATCAAACAGGTGGTGTGGGTTACCATCTAAATGCAAAGGCATCAGTTACACTAAAAAGCCATTACAGTACAGTAAACAGTGAACTCATAAGAGCTTGTCCTCATTGGTAATTGGGTAACAACAGCACCAAATATGGCAGTTGCACAAAGCCCGTGCAGCAGAGTGTAAAAAACGTCACTGTTTACAAGTCTCTGAACAAATTGGGAGTTAACGTCACCTTCAGTAAGTTTCACTCACAGGCTCAGCGCAGACACAGCTCCTCAGTTTCAACCTGGGTTTCGGTGTTAATCAGGTTTTACCATGACGCAAGTCTCCCATTCACTTCTGGTCTCAAACACAAGCAGCGCAGTCATGATACAGAGAGCATGGAAACCATAGGAGTGACAGTCCGCAGTCCCCTATCTAATCTCTACCATATTTAGTTCAGGAACAAAGTTTCAGCGGAAAATCAACTACAGAGAGTGTGATATGATACACTGTACATGGACCAGGAGACTGGCAGAAGGGTTTTTGGCTACAGGGGCTAAGCACAGGCCTGGTGTCAAAGATCAGAGGGTAGAGACCAAAAGCCAGAGATGGGGCAGAATATGGGTAAAGCCGTGCCTGGCTGTACTGTGTCAACAGCAGAAGATGTGGATGGAGCAGGACAGCTGATGGGCCTTAAACAGTCCCCAGCCCACACTTCCTATTGGCTACCGCTGACATCATGATTCTATCTCCATTTTTCACCTCCTCTTTTCAGGGTGGGCGGAGAGTTCAGTTCTTCCTCCTCCTCCTCCTCCTCCTCCTCTCTCTCTCTCTCTCCAGGCTGCTTCTCTCTTTGTCTCTCTCTTTCTCTCTATCACACACACGCGCACACACATACACACATTCAGCTTTATTTGCCCCTTTTAGGGACCTCAGTAGCTCACATGGCCACCCTTGTTCAGGAGGAGGGAAGAGAGAGGGAAGAAAGGAGCAAGAAAACGAAAGGAGAACGACAGAACTAAGAAAGAATGAAATCTATCTGTCCTTTGATGGAGGTGCGTGTGAGTTGTCCTCCTCCGCTAGTGTGGAAACTACATGCCGTGTGCGTGACACTTCCAGGACGTGGCATGCACACGGGGCTGCAGAGTGCACCCTTCATAGCCCCCCCCCTCCCCGCCACATCACACTTAGTTACCATTAATGTCCACCATGTGGTCTCTGATGGGTCAGTGTGTGGTCCGTTAGCATGAGGCAGAATGAGACACATATAGAGCCACACACACACACACACACTCGCACATATGCTATGATTTCTTTTTCTCGAGCAAGCCTTTCCCAATTAACACAAGCCAAGTGAGGAGTTTTGCTTGGTGCATCATGCTTCACAATATGTTATTGTGAAAGTCTAGGTCTGACATTTTCACTAGCAGACAGCTCACTAAATTACCAGCTGGGCTTCAGTGTGATACGTCTCCAGTAATGAAACAAAAAGGATGCTCAAAGGGAAAGAGAGAAAGACACACAGAGAGAAAGAGACCCAAGGAAGAGGCGTATTGAGAAATGATTGCTTAACATAAAAAAGATGTACTGGAAGAAGAGGAGAAATTACACCATCTATTTATCCAGTGTATTAAAACAGACATGTAAGACAAGGGAATGTCGCTGTTTGGAGAGGTCTTAACCACGGGGATCGATCCCCGGTACCAGGCAGGTGTTCCGTGTCTGATGACGGTGCAGGCGAAGGATGGAGGGAAGGTGACAAAAGTGGGTGTAAGTCAGCCAGTCAGCTGACCTCCCTCTGCTCTGCCACAATCAGACGCAGTGTTCAGTCCAGGATCACATCCCGCCATTAGAGATTAGCTTTTAGTCGGATTAAGGAGGAGTCAGTGCACGTAGCAGAGGTGAAATGTCATCATAGCGCCGCGGGAGGAATCAAGGGGGCTGGAGCGAGGGGGGCGGGGGGGGCAGGGCAGAGGGTGGTTTGCTGGCACTGAGGCAACTAGAGAAGGATCTGCTCTGGATCTGCACGGACTCCACAAAGACTGGATGTCAAACCATGTTCAGCCCAGGCCTGCGTGGCAGAGCACAACAACTCCTAAGCGCCTTCCCATCTAGTGTGTCCTACTACTATGAAGCAGCATCGTTTAAAAAACTCCACAGGTGTGAACATACAGTAAATTAGAACATTCAGAAGGATGGCACAGAGGGCAGAGAGGACAGATGCCAGTAGAGAGGCAGAGAAATGGGCACAGAGAACAAGCCTGCCTCCAACCACAGGAAGTGCTAAGCCCCCACTGTGTCAAACATAAGACTTCCAGAAATGATTGAAACAAAATACCCACGCTTTCTCCCCCAAACAAACAATGACCTCCATTGTGAAATGCAGTGGCACACTCGCAGTCAGGGGAGACATAAAGACACAGTTTGAAAACAGTGGGCCGCGTCCCCCTCCTCTCTTTCTCTCCTCTCCAGGCCACAGAAAACTTTCTCCTTCAGCTGGGACACAGACAGGGGGCACGCAACACTGTGGCCCACTTTGGAACCCCCCCACCCCACCCCACCCCACTTAGAAAAAAATATGCCTTTGTCTTCCTGTCGTTACAGACCTCACGCGACTCAACGGACCAGGCTGCAACGGTTTTAGAGCTCCAACAGGGGGCCTAAGCCGTGGAGGAGAGACACGCCGCACTGCAGACATGTCACACACATCCACTGAGAATGTAAACACAAGTCTGGAGAGTGATTTTTTTTTTCCCCTTCCTTGTTATGGCCCAAAATCTATAGCGTCTCATAAATGGTTGAGGAATAATCAATAATACTGTGATTATTTAGTAAGGCAGTACATATGCTGACATTGAGGATTTTCTACATTTATTCAAGCAGCAGCAGGCACACACAACACATTTAAAATACAGCATATATACCTCAAAGTACCACAAACAATCTTCATCACGTCTCACAGTCTGAACATTTGCTTATGATAATATTTCAGACTCATAAATCCTCTAGCTCAGTTTCATTCAGCCTGAGGGTTTCCCCAAAACAGATCACTCTACATCAGTCTTATGCCATTCTTAAAAATCGCTCCGAGCCTCTCAGATACGCGCGGGAATCTGCAGAAAGAGGACACTGCACCAACCACGCACACGCTGCATGCACAGGAAGAGCCGATTCTATATTTACTTGAGAACTTCTGTATCCCTGCTGTCCCAAGATGCAGTAATTTGTTGGAGTTATTTCATAAATGTCTTGTTAACTATTATTGGTCTGAAAGCCGCCAAATTGCACATCATAAACTGTAACAAATGGAATGCCTGAGGCTATATTTACTGTTCCACGGTAGCACTGCTGCAGCTCTGGAACTGGCTCAGAAAAATAATTTAAAAATTACTGCACCTAGTAACAGTGGATACTTGTGATTCTAGTCTCTAAATAAACCAAAAGCCATGCAGATAATGATACAAAGACCCATTGTCACATTCATATTCTTAATACAATGTTATCTTAACTATGTGACATGACCTGATGTTAAACATTGCCTGCACCTGAATGTGTTACCGGAGTTACACATTATCTAGTCCTCACTTCTGAACAAGGAAACTACAACAGAAGAGAGCAGGATTCACACCTGCTAGATCAGTGATTTCCTCCAGAATGCACTTAGGCAAACATGAATGTGCACACACACACACACACACTCACATATTTTCGAACAGCCGGTGCTGGGCTGGCTGGCTACAGACAGCCAGGGGACAGATAGCTGGCTGAGAGAGGGAATGGGAGCACGCTGCTCAATCAATGAGCCATCAATCACTCACACACATACACACACACACGCACACACACACAGCGAGACGAAGCAAACACAGGAAACAGGAGACCATATCCTTTAACTACCACTCAAAAGAAAGCCATCAAAGTGCTGGCTCTGACTCCAGGCCTTTTTCCGTGGCCAAATTTCCAAGCACTGCTTTGTCTTGTGGTGGTTTGATTAGAGTTAATATTACTTTGCTCTGACCCCTCTCAGAGGAGTTGTGTCTGTGTGTATGTGTGTGTCCTATACAGTCTGTTGCACCACAACAGCTATCTGCTATCCTAACTAGCCCACTGCTGCGGGGCCTCACTGTACTCTGCTGAGCTCTCAGACAGCAGAGGGGTTGTTAAAAGGCTGGCAAGGAGGCGGTAGCAATCATATAGTAACACACTTCTGTCATCTATTCGATACTTGAAGGAAGGGTGGGAAGAGAGAGAACATATTGGAGCAGGGATCCAACTAGTGGTTGCTATTATTATTAGAGAGTAATCTGCTGATTATTTGACAACATTCCATCACTTCAGAATAATGTCCCAATTGTTTAGTGGGCTTCTATAATTTGTATTCATTATAGGTAAAACAGAAACAGTGGTAAAACAGTTAGTCGACTTACAATTCATTAATTCCAATTACTTGCTGGTAAAACCGAGAAAGTCTTTAAGTGAGAGTACAGGAGTTCAGTCGAAAATGAAACAATATGACCTCTCTGCATGCAAGCCTAGAATCCAACATATACTGTATGAAGAGTTCAGTTTCTACTGATAAAGTATAATTAATTGTTTTAAATGGAACAGCTGTTTCAAGGACATTCCTATTTCCCCATAATTACTACAGAATTAAGTAGTTCTTTCCAGAATAGTTCCTAGGAAATCATTAGGAAATTACAGACCCATAAAATAAAGTGTCGTCTCTTTTTTTCAGCATTTCTGTTGTCTATAAAATGTCAAGAAATGAAAAATGTCAATCAGAAGTTCTCAGACCTGAAGACGCAACATTTAAATTGCAATGAATTTTTTTGTAGCAATTTTGCTTTATTAGTGACTTTCATGATTGATGGATTATCAAAATTGGTACTGATTAACTTTTAGTGAACCTAAATAAACAAATTGTTTCAGTCCTACATTAGAGAGTCAGTGACAGGACCAGATAGCCCTCCAGATCAGGGGGACATACCACCCATTTCTTCCCAGCGCCATTTCTGCCTGCAGGAGCACATTCCTGCTGCATGTAGGCAACGCCAGGCGCACCTGAAGCGTGTTATTACTGCATCGCCTGTCCCCTAGGGGATAAAACACAAGTTCACCGAGTTGCCCCGAGAGCAAGTGTGAGCTCACCCGGCTCTCACACCGTGTTCCCAAAGTGTCTTGGACGCAGAGCACGTCCGACGTGTAAACAAGAGTTTTGAGTCGTCTCCAGGCTGAGCTGCTCCTTTTTCTGTAGCCTCAAGAGGTGGGAGGGTGGAGGGGTGGAGGGGGGGGGGAGCAGTATAAGGCGGCCGTCGGTGCAAGCACAATCAGCAGAGTTAATGTACACAGCGAAGAGTAAACAACACCAGAGGACGTCCTCGTGTCCCTGAGCGTGTGACAGCGTGTCCTCCTGTCTGCGCTGTCACTCTTTGTCAGCTCTCATTACCTACAGCTCTACACAACAAGCACTGACTGGCTGGCTGGCTGACTGACTGACTGACTGGCTAATGGCACCTGCTACCTACTGCTGTACAGGCGAGTGTAGGGGGCTGGGATCACCATGACAACGCAGAAGTTGCCCTATGCCTGACCTCGCTCACGTAGGCTGACTGGCTCTTATAAACTTAGTCATCAATTATTAATTGAGAATACATAAAGACACAAATTTCAGTCTTGTGTTTTGATGTTTTAAAAATGTATAACAGCAGAAATAAGGAATCAAGGTTTAAATTGCCCAAAAAATAAAAATAAAAATAAAAAAAAGATCCTGCCCACATAGGAACAAGCTGAACCAAACTTTCATCCCCTCACACAGCCGGTCTCCCTCATCTACCTCACCGCCTTCACAAAGGTCCTGTCGGCTCATTCACCGGCGGCCGTAAGTTATTCGGATAGCGCAGCAGCACTGTGGGGACGTACAAATGAAAGGGTGGAGCAGGCCCGGACATTCAGCCCCTCTCCCTCGACACAAGACCACCAATCCCCCAACCCCCCTTGATCCCTTCATGCATCAAACAGAGGCACACGCCCCCTAAGTCCCCGCAGAGACCCGAGGACGGCCGTGCCAGCATTGTGTCGGCGGTTTAAGGGTAGGCGCGAGTCAGCCGGGATCAATGCATCTTGGCAGCTCCAACGCCTCATGTCATGAGCATCCATGTAATATACTGCCTCAGAAAACAAGGAGAACAAGAGGATACACTCTCTGTGACCTCAAAGGCAACAAAAAGAAGAATGTGACAGTGTTCGGTCAAAAAAAAAAAAAAAAAAGAATAATGTAAATTCTATTGATCACTGCATCCTGAAACAAAAGTGACAAAACTGGAAGGAAACAGGAAACATGCACTCAAGACTGCTACATTACACAATGAATACATGAAACAGAAACATGGTCTCTCGTGTGAATAAATGTGTATTCACCAGCACCCTCCTCTGAGGAGAGGAAACAACCTGGGTATTCCAATTCCAAGAGACTGTTGTTTGTATTTACTAGGAGGCTTAAATGAAATAATAGTGCAAATAAACTACTGTGCTCTTGTCTGGCGAGCCCCTGGGACTCTGCTTTAAAATAAGTGTTGAGGTGTGCCTGTTTCTTCTCATTCTGAGGACTGATGTGCCGCGGCTCCTAAGCGAGCAGCCTCAGGCGGAAGCACAGCCCAAATTGGGCCTTTGTTCCAGACTGCACAGTGTCTCAGCAGAGGCATGAACAAAACACAAACACACAAAGCCTGTGAAGAGGCAAGAGTGTATGTGTGTGGGCCTACCCCAGGCTCCTCCTCAGCCCGAACAGTCACTCACCACACACACACACACACACACACACACACACACACACATAACCAACCCTACCACAAGCGCCTCTGAGCCGCGTCTCACCCACCCACACACATACACAACACACAACCTGACCCGCCTCCCCTCTCTCTCTCCTTCTTCTTCTCTCTCTCCCTCTCCTCACTCCTCCTCCTCTCCCTCCCTCATTCATAAATGGGCCGCTTCACAACTCCAGCTGCTGGCACGGAATTTATGGATGAGGGGCTTTCGTGGGCAGCAACAGGAGGGACCTTGTTTGTTCTATTTTTCCTCCCTTCCATCTTTCGCACCTACTTCTAACCGTTTCCATCCCCGCACGATCGCTAAGACCTTGCTGCCCCCACCCTCCTTCGTATACACCGGCCTTTTTCTCATCCCCTGGTCCCTCACTCTCTCCTCCTCCTAACCTCCTCCAAACAAAACCTGATACCCTCATGGGAGAGAAACTGAAGCTATGTGTCTGGCAGAGTGAAGGCAGGAACAGAGCAGAGCAAGTATAAGTGCTGGTGGCTCCTCCTCAGAGGCCAACGAGAGGGGAACGGGGACATTCTCAAGTTCCATCCCCGGAACACAACCTCCATGTTTCTGTAGTTTTACCACATCACACACACACACACACACACACACACACACGCACGCAGACTCTCGAGGCATGCTTTCAAAGCAATGTGAGATTCATTGCTATAACTGTTTGCTTCAACTCTTTGTAGTCCAGAAATAGGAGGAGGATTTTGTTGTCTTTTTATACCCAAACATTTTTACAAGGTGGTATTTGCGCAGGACAGACAAGATTTGTTAAAAGGAGCGACAAAATGAGGCAAAGCAAATAGATTGTGTCCCTGAGCAGCTCATTCCAGGCTGCCACAGAGTTTTATAAACTGATCAATCAGACAGCGACTGCACACCAGGCTTCAGTTCAGGAGAGAAAACAAAGACTACAGCGCCAGAACCGTTCAGACAACACCACAGGGCGCACTAATAAGTGTCACCCTGTGTGTTTATGTGTGTGTGGAGGAGGTGTGTGTATCTAGTCTGAGGTGAATGAGTGCATGTGCACTAATGCATCTGCCCCCCACTACACCACTCCGCAGCTTCTTCTGCTGTGAGCACACAAATTAAAACTCACTCAAGCAAACGCTGCGGCTGACGCCCACCTCCCTCCATCCATCTCTCTCTTCCGTCCCTTCTGTGCCCCTCTCCTCTCATTGCGACAGCAGCCCCAAACAGACAAGGGGCAAGGAAGGACGGAAGGAGGGAAGGAAGGAAGAACCAAGGGGCCACAGCGAAGCCGAACAGACCCACCTCTTGCTGGAATGAGTTTTAATTTGGGAGGGTGGGGCTGGGCCTGGGCTTCTGTGGTAGGACATGCACATGTGCCACACAAAAGGGGCATGTGTTTAGTCCGTGGCATGCACACACACACACATACACATACACACGGCAGACACAGTGACAAGGGTCAGTCTTGGGATAAAAGAGAAAAAGTCAACCACATGGTTTACTCTTTGCTGCATACAGCTCCTCACAAATGACATGTCTCCTGTTTCTACATCATACATCTAAATGAGGACACCAGACTCAACTATATATATATCTGTAAAAGAAAAGGTATGATCTGGTTATATAATCTCTGTACTAGTAATGGAACTGTTACTGTGCTTCGCATGTCATAAAAGCAGCACATTTAGTTGTTCGGCTATAACCAGGATATTGCATTTCCCCTCCTCAGCCCACAGGCTTCAGCCCACGCAGGCCACCTTCAGCCCACCCACCACCCACCCTTCTGCCTGCCTGTGTTTCAATCCTGGCCCCACTCTACTCTTAACTTTCCACAGATGGGCACAAAGCCATGCGGACGTGCATCGAGCATTCAGCGTACGTGCGTCAGTCACACCGCAGCCCCGGGGATCGGAGGATCAGAGGTGGAGCCAAGGGACACGGGAGTGGGGGGTACGTGCAGGGGGGAACGGCAACACCAGACACCATATCTGAGCTGGCAGAGCAAAAGAGGGACAGCAGCAAACGAACGAACCAGCATCCAGGCTGCGCTGCATAGTGTGGTTACGGCTGCCTGGCTATTTATATGTGTCCCTCCTTCAGAGAAGGAAGCCGCTCCTATTGGATCCAGATGTGAGAGGAAGCACAGACAGCGGCCCGACTGAAAGGTGGCAGCCTGGCAGTTCTGCTGTTGCAGAGCTACCGTGCCGTCATTTAGGAGACAGCTACTTTAGTCTGCTATGACAAGGACAAAGGCGAGGTTACATTCACCTTTGAAGTGGAACAACAGGACAAACATTTGCTGCATGATTGGATGAGGCGAGTGAGAAGTGCAGAGAGAGAGGGGGAGCTATCATTAAAAAACAAAACAAAATTGCCAATCACTTGTAAATAATCTCACATTCACAAAAAGATGAACACAAATCTAGGACAAATAAAGGAACTGTGGTGACGGAATCTCTGGACATACATATTTCATTGACCCCCCGTCATGCTACGTAGTTAAGTCATGGGATGAAGTGGTTAACGTAGCAAGCATTCCTCTGACAAGCTAAGGTCGCAGCCCCATCAGAGGCTTCAAAGATTAAATCACGCTGCTCTCAGCCAACTAACATAACTTAACACTGGCTCTTCTCCTCCTCCTCCAACCCCCCCCCCCCCCCCCCCCCAGACCATGGCACTTGAATGACAATGAGTGCTTGTGAGACAGGGCTAAATGTGTTGTGACCCCTGATGATGGATTGCCAGTAGCTGGCCCCCAGTGGGCTACGAGCCCATTGATCCACTAGAGGATCCAATGACACATCATCAATCCCTGGGCCGAGCTCCCCAAGATGCAGAGGTGGAGACCAGGCGAGGGGAGATAGGGGAGAAGGCCTTTGATATTTTCCACCAGAATAAGTTTGAATGATGGAGGAACTTGTCCATCTGTCCATCAGTCCACAGCCGCCTATCTCCGTCTACGACTGCTCCTTGTTGTCCCCTCTGTCTAAATCAGGCTCTCACAGCCGCTGGATGCGATGCGGCAGACAATAGAGGCTGCACACAGCTGCTAATCTAGTCACATCTGGCTCTATCAGCCCACACTTGTGCCTCGTCCACAGTGAATGGATACGGATAGGGAAGAGAGTATTCTCAGAAATGACATACTGATCCCTTGATCCGCTGTTGCATCAGATATGTCTGGCATGAGAAAGTTGATGCAAGCACAGACACACGCGCACAAAGTCTCACACACACACACACACACACACACACACACACACACACATTCACTCACACGAGCGCTGTTTGCGGTTGTGGGACGTGAGGTCTGAACAGGAGCCATTGTGGAACTGCGCTACCAGGCAGGCCGCAGCGACTGGGGCCCACTCGCCCCTCTGATACGGCTCGAGCCTGAACACCGACGTCAGCCCACAAGCAGCCCGCGTGACGTCAGCACATGTGTGCTTTAACCAGGCGCCTGCACGAGTCGGTTTCACGCAGAGGGAGGGGCGGAGAGGACTGGGAGGGAGGTGAGCATGATCCGGATGTCACAGCCTTTTGTGCCCCCCCCCCCCCCCCCCCCCCAAAAAAAAAACAGAAATTGAGATCAGCTTTGATTAGAGCAAGCAAAATAAAACACCAGTATTTCACAGCGAGCATCACTGTCAGTGTAATGGTATAATTATGTGTCTGCTCTCAAATAACTCTGAGGCATTCCTGGTGCCCACAGAAGGGCCAGTGTTCAAATAAAATAGCACTGTCTGGTTGACCAGCGGCTCCTGGCTTGTATTTAAAGAGAAGTGATACAGATGGCAAAGGAGAGAGCAATAAAGTAAATCATTTCACCAGTCAGGGGTATATCAGTGTCATCCCAGATTGGATAAACAGGTTTCTTGGAATAAAATCGAACCTTCACGTAAGTCAATATTCTCCTCTGTTCCTTGTGCTTCTTGTGTAATACAATGTTCTGTTTTCTCTGTCCAGTGCAGGGTAACAAAGACAGCCATGGCCCGGTGTTGTATTGCATTAGCTAATAAATGACATCCTGATGCTGAGCTAGCTGAGTTGTCTGTTTGGCTGGACGAAAAGTGCTAGGAGAAATGTCTCAAAGGCAGGACAAAAAAATAAAAATAAATAGGCATGCCCGTGAAATTTAATTTTTCTCCTTCTGCCCCACAAACATGGACGTGCAAAACACTGACTCCAGAGCACATTCCTCTGGTCCCTGCGTCGCCCCCTTCACCACCCCCGCACCCTCCTGGTACCCAAACTGCTGGCTCCGCCCAGGCAAGGCCACCCGCCACGAGGGAAGCAGGAGAACGGTCCGGTATTCCACATGCCTACGTGCTACATGACACAACCGCAAAACAGCACGCACACACACAAACACACACACAGAGGGGCAAGGCAAGGGGGGCTTCTTCTACCCTCACAGCACACCCCGTCACATTCAATCACAACATCACACATGTGGACTTAAAAACATTTTGGCACAGGGCAGAACTCGAAAACGTAAATGATTTATGATTTCTTTGGCATATATTGTTGCCTACGGGACCGTCGTTTGGTCAAAAGAGCACGGCGCTCCACCTGCCACCTCACAATCCCGGGCCGCAATACTATCAAAACAGTTTTGAATTTGGGGCCGTTGACCAATGAGGAGTAAAGAGGACCTAATGGGCTTAAGTCAGAGCCCCAGACTGCCCACTGCTCTCCTAAGCCTGTTTGACCAGCTGTCTGTCTGCCTAAAGACGGGCTAGAGAGCTCCTCACGTGCACGCACCCACCCACTTGAGGGGAGGGAGCACCAAACACACTCCAACCTTTAGTCACCCCCCTCCCATCTGCTGCACCAACCGCCAAAATCAAATCACAACAATAGCAAAGAACCTGTGTTTGGCTTCTTCCATGAAAACCTAAGGCGATCACAGTTATCCTCATCACACATCTATGGGGCAAGGTGGCATGAAACCTGAGCTAGAAAGGTTCCTAAGTCATCAGTTAGTTTTGTTATTGTTGTATTTTGAAATTATTTTTAAGTTCATTTCTACTGATGTCATTTTAGCTTGTAAGGTTTTTGTCCTTTTGGGACCATCTCAGAAACATTCCTAAAACCCTAAATAAATCAAATGCAAACCATGCTTGAATCCAGTGAACTTTAACACAGGGGCCCAATATTACATAGGACTTACAGTGCGCACCACAGTACTGGAGTGTGACAGACCAACAAAGAGTGGCAGTGCAGCATGCTTGTGTTTCTGCCCCAGCACTGCATTTTTCCTCCACACTCTTGTCCTCGGAGGTTGGTAAAGAGCAGGTTCACTCAGTAGGAATAGAGTTTGTTAGGCCTCCCTCATCAGTGTAGTATCTACCCCCCCCCCCGTCCAACATTTCCTCTGGTGTTAACCAGATAGCCCTGCAAGATGAATGACTACATTAATTGTCTTTGATAGCTCGGGGATCTGCCTTGTGCACATGAGGGAACAGTGTGTATACGTATACTGGACAGGGTCATTTAGTGCAACTCCGCGAGTGTGTGCGGCTTTGCGCGCAGATGCGCTTGCACACACGTTTACGGAAACAACCGAAAGTGGCTAAGTTTGGACCATGCTCGATGAGCGATTCGTTCCCTGTGCACCCACTGTCTCCTGCTCTAAATGAAGCTCATAATGGAACATGGCAGCAGGCTCTTAACCCCACTTTGTCAGACGGACACATGACTGCGCCTGGTCTCGTGCTCTCCCCTCTCTCCTCAGAGGTGAGCCCCCCCCCTCCTTGTCAGCCAACCACAACTCTACCTTGGGCTCACGCATTGCGGTCAGGGATGGCCCAAAGGACTCTGGCCTGTTTCCTCAGCTCACTGAAGAGACACTCGTCTCTGATTTTCTCACTCTCTCTCTGTTGTATGCACACATTTTTCCCCCCTCAATCAAGTGGGGGGGTAGGCTGTGCAGTGGTCACGCTATAAGATACATGCATGTAGTGGGAGTGCGCAGCAATGAGCACCTGTGTGCAGCCACAGGTGTCAGGCCGTAATACATGGCCTTACCCACACATCTGGGAGATCTTAGGACTCTCTGTCACCCAAAACATCAGCCTGCACACTGTGCGGAAGAGCAGGGTTCGCCAGCATCTGTTGTTGTGCAGCAGTGCTGTATCATTATGGCACCTTTCTCCTGGGGGTACCTCTAATCCAGTTACAGATTTAAACAAGGGAAATGGTTCCAAGGCATCCATCCCACTTATCCTGGGATCACAAGGAGAACAGAAAAGCTTCTTGTCAACCCTGCAGGGACTTCAAAGGGTTCAAAAGTCTAAACATTTGTAGAAATTTGTGGAATTCACCAGACTTAATTGCACCTGACCCTCAAGCAGACTTGAATTTCAGCCCATTAATCAAATCCTGTGATGAAACAGGCACAAAGCTTAAAACAGGGAGCGAGAGGCATGTGAGAGGTAGAGCAATCTACGTCTATTAATTCTTATTTACACTGGAGGAAATAGCAGAAAGGAAGGCACTGACTGCAAGAGGCAGTGAGCGGACTAGTAGTAGATTCCTGTAATGGCATGACATCCAAAGAACACGTCGTATATCCGAGGGTTAGGGAAGAACGCAGGTGACCAAGCCAAGAGCAACAACAGCAGTACAGCTGGACCGCTCCCACTGCACGACTTCATAAAGAAACTGTCGGCACGCCATATAGCTCTAACCAGTCCAAAAGCGGGACAACGCATCACCCAAGTGACGCCACCTAACATGACCTTTTACAACACAGCTCAATAATACTACCAAAGCAGAGAAAAAATAATAGATGTGGCGTCACTGGCTAATCACTGTTGAAAAGAATAAGAGGGAGTGGAATTTTCTAAAAAATACCATGATTTGTTGGGGTCTTAGAGGCTAAGCACCGCATTCTGGAGAGGCTGAGCTGAGTGCAAGTGACGTATCAGCGGATCACTTACTGTCATGCATTCTTTATTAGAGCCGTGTCCCTCTCGATTGCCTTAGGTAACCTCACAAAAGCATGCTGAGGAAAATGGGGTAAAAGTGGAAACAGGTCTCCAAATGAGGATTACTGTGCGATGCTAGACCTGAACAAAAGCTGTTTTACTCGAGACTCTCTTGCTGGTCTGGCGCACGGCGCTAAATGCCAAACATCCACTGTTATGAAGCCTCACAAAGCTCTGGTGTCTACAAAGAAAACCCAACATGATAGCTTCCGAGGACTCATCCATATTTTCCACTTGATTGTATACTGGAGCAAAACGACACAAGGAAAAAGTAATGAGTCACCCAGTATGAATGCTGGCTTACATTGTTTAGCCATGGTGATCCAGTGAATGGGGGTTACAGAGAAAAGCAAGGCTGTTCAGTTGCCACAGGCCTGGACAAGCTGAGAGGTTGTGGATTGAGAAATGAAGTTTTTAGAGGACAGGGGTTATGTCCTCTTTCTGTCTGTGACATTACATAAAGGCACCGGTGTTATCCTTTTGTAACAGTGGAAATGAACTGTACTGACAGCAAAGACAGTAGTCTTTTATGTAATCCCTGTCCAGACCGAGGCATTTTTTTTTTTTTTTATCCTGGGTAAGCAGGCCAACAGTGCCCACAGGTTGAGAGGTCTTCCAGCTCAGCAGCTGTTCGGGTGAGGATCAGCAAGAGGATGAGGAGGAGGAAGAGGCCCGGAAAGGAGGACATTAGATGAGGAAGAAAGTGTACATGGGATGGCAGCTGGGTGACGACACAGGGGGGAGAGTTGGTGATGGGAGTGTCGACAGTTTTCAGCTATAGAGTTGGTCTAGAGTTTATCAGACAAAGCAAGCGATGAGGAAACAATAGGCATTCTTCCAGTTCTCCCTGTGAGGGTCAGACGGTGAAAAGAACAACCTCCCCCCACATGCTGTGCCCTATAAAAGCATTTAAAGCGAAGCACTGTTTGTGTGTTACACAAGCTTTAACTAAGGCGTATACCGGGCATTAAGTACAACAGACAATTTCATGAGGCAGACATGACATCACCAAGGGAATAATACTAACACTGTGACAATATGTAAGACGCAGTAAGCCTGAGTCAATACCAATTGGCTCATTTAACAGAATCTGCCCATTGTCTGCCCTCTTCGCCCCCACCCACCCATTCCTCATTACCGTTGTATCTTCTTTTCTTATCTCTCTCATAGACAGAGGAATCTTCAGTATGCAACAAGAATGCCAGCAGGGACACCAGCCGCGAGACTGAACTTAAGTAGCCCTGGCTGAAAATGTTGCAGGGCAGTCAAAATATAAATATGGTGAGGCTCAACAGAAAGCTCTGCCAAACTTTAATTTCAGAGAAAAGAGTTTTTTGGGTTTTTTTGTAATATTTGCTTGAGGTAGACTCTGATGGGATTTGGGGCTGAAACATGTAAAGAACAATGAAGTCCATCAGTAATCAGAGATGCCTCAGTGATCCCAGATTGCAAGGCATCAGTAGCCACTAGTGACCAGTCAAGGCTCTGGATATGTCTCTGAGCAAAAAGAAATGAGTCCAATGAAATCGAGGGAGAGGCTTTGTTTTCAATAACATTCACATACTCTTGTTTATTCCTGTTCAAGACATTTTCTTCCATGGCTTTAATGGAGCAGCACACTTTAGAAAACTCAATTAGCAGATTAATGGATCTTCAGTCCATGGTCACAGGCACACATGCGGCAAGAGAAGAGGGAAAGGCAGTTAACAGAGAATAAAGGCTGCCCAGATGAGCAATGAAAAGCTCTGGATCCAATAACACAGGGGCCATGCACCTATTACCTCTAAGGAATCAATTCAGAAGTGATAGCAGCAATGATAACCGATACTCAGATTAAATAAAACACTGCTGCGCTGATATTCTAACACAGAAATCTAATTACTTTCTCAATGTAACCCCAATTTCCCTGTCAATTTAGAAAACAATGAGGAGCTATCTTGGCTTTAGTGTTAAAGCAAGTAGCCCCATGTCAGATGCTGAGTGCCCAATATTAACAGCAAGTGCAATGACTCCGGAGTCGCCGCATTGCCTAATAGAGTCTGTGATTTAACTGGCTTAGATAAAGAGTCCAAACTAAACTAACAGACCATTAATGGCCAGTTGGAGGAGGCTATTGGCACAAAAAGGCTAATTCATTTCTGCTGAGTAGCGCAACTCACTCAGGACAATGACACCAGGCACTGATGAGGGTATGAGGCCACACTTGAACTAGCTTATGATCTACACCAGTTCACCAAAGCCAACACAGGCTGGGGAGGGGAGAGATGAGGAGAGAAGAAAACCAAACGCCGGAGAATCTTGAAACAATAAAGCAAATGTTTCTCTGCTGTCTGAGATCAGAGATGCCCCACTCCACGCAGAGAGGTAACACCACCAGCCTCTGCACTGTAATCCTCCGAGGATGCCCACGACAGATCTAAGATGGGGAAGGATGCCAAGCAATTAACTGGAAAACTCACTGGTTCAACAGTCACGGTCTGGAAGCGTTTTAATAAGCTGGAAACTATTTCCAAAATGGTTGACGGTTCCGATGCCGACCGGAGACAAAGGCCCGCATTGTAAAGGGAGAGCATGTATTTTTCTTCGCTGATCAAGTTTACTGCCAAGAGGCAGGGAACAGGCGACAGACCCAAGAGCAGTCGCCGTTGTTTCTTTAGGCCCCACCTCCCCCACCACCCCCTACTCCACCTCCTAACACACACACACACACACACACACACACACACAAACACAGCCTTCTCCACCACAAAGGCAGACATGCAAGAGCTCCTCCACTGAGCTATGTCAGAAAAATGCCACGCTGCAGACCATCCCCACAGTGGCCTGTCGCCAATATTCTGAATCAATGTGCAGTATGATAACCCTAATTTGAGCCATTCTGAGGGTAAATACTTACATGAGAAAATTAAAGTCAGTGAAACCACTAGAGATTCCTGGAATGGGTGTGTCAGTTAGTTGACAGAAACGATGAAAGGAGAGCCAAAGAAATAATGTCACAGACAAACACACTTCCCAGCACAATGCCTCTGTTGCAATTACAGGCACACGACGAGAGACAGAGATGCTTTTCATCAGCGTCTCTATATGTCACCCTCGCACAACAGCCCTATTCCGCAGTTCCACACAAACACAACCCACACATACAGCATACACAAAAAGAATACAAATACACTCAACTGAAGGACAGATTTTTACCATTTTCTTTTTTATAGTTATATTTCAGCTCCCTCTCCACTCACTCTTTCAGCAGCAGAAAAGGAGGTGGTGGCTGATTGGCTGAGGGGAAGCTTTACCATGTGGCCCGGTCATAGATCACAGCAGTGGGGGTGTTTCTTGGACCACGGGGGCGACAGACATGTTTGATCTCGACTTTGTCTTATATAGATGTCAGCGTGACCTCACCGCTGGGTGGGGATACGCAAACCTCCGCCTTTCTCTTTTTGTCTCAATCCTTTTTCACTCTCCATGTTTTCCCTCTCCTTCTCTTCAACCAGTAGCTGCCCTCTCTTGGCAGGACATGACCCGCCCAGCTCACGCTCACTCCATAAATCAGGAGCTACATCTCCCATCGCCGCACTTAAAAAGAAGAAGCCAGGGACTCTGCCTCTCTTTGCTGTGCCCCGAGAGGCCGCTTCCTCCCACTGCACCGGAGCCAAGAGTTTAAACATATGCTTGTATGCAGCATTTTCTGACACCCGCAGGCACAAAGTGACGCGCCGAATGCAGAGGTGTCTGTCTCCATAGCAGCACCAAAGAGCACGTTGGGCAGAGCATGTACTTACACGCTAGGAAAAAACAACTCCCTTTGATATTTACATACACTCCAATGCCAAATCACAATAGGCTAGTGTGTGCTGCTATGTGGCGTGAACGGAAACAGATACTGTAGTAGTGGATCACTTAGTTGTGAGATTTGTGGACAGAGATTGAGATTGAATGAGTTGAGAAGAAAAGACAACACAGAAAATCGCGCAGATTAAGGCTTCCAAAAAATTAAATAAAAAACTGTTAAATCCAAATTCCAAGAGTTTAATAACTGCTATTAATCCTTAAACTCAAGTAGCAGTAGAGGCAGTGACTAGAAAAGGTCAGAGTCTCAAAAGCATCCCTGGTGGTCTGAAATATTTCCTTTACTTAGGGCCAACATGCTTGTGTAATTACACCAGCCACTTTAGGCTTTCACTTAATTAAAACACTAGCCAGTGTACCACAAGGTGTAAAAACTTCAAGAGCATTCCAGGTTTGTGATTCTATATGGTACCTGGGCCCCTCACCAGGCCAGGGGGGGGCAGCTGCGTTGTTTTTATGGTAAGAAGGCTTCCAGAGGCACAGAATGCTAATAATACCACGGCTGGAGAGAGTAGGCCGGAGTCCAGCATATCTAACTCTATGTGCCAGTCATGGCACTGGTGCCAGGCCTGTTACTCACAGTCTGATTCATTCCACAGAAGCCTGTACACCCGGGACTGTCCTTAAGCACATGTGGAGGAGTCCTGCTCCTGACTTCGCATGAATCTGCCAGCTAGAGTTCACAGTCCTCAGTCATAATCCATAATGATCCAAAGAAGTGCTCCCATTGAAACTACCACTCTCATCGCCATACTTCAACATGAGTTATGGATTCTCCATTTCTAATGCTGCAATTCGCAGACCTTTCCACACCTCAGTAATAAAATGAAGTCTGTCTCACTGTCTTTTCACTCAGCGCGCTCTCTCTTTCTATTGCTCACATGCGCATACAAAAGTCATAGTGTGTCAGAGAGGCAGGCTACGGCCAGTTGAGGGTCAGTTGACCTGGCAGTATGCTGCAAATGAGAGCAAATTTGGCGTGCTGTCACGGACAAAATGGCAGAATTGAGACCAAAAAGAGATATTTGGCTTCAGTTGTTATATTATACACAGGATGTCTGACCTGTCAAACATTTTACTGATGTTTACTTTGTGCCTGCTCCCAGCACGACTGCAGGTGAATGCATAGATGCCACTAAATGAACACACCTGGATGTGCAATAAGGTATTAGAAAGTACAGTACACACTGTAATATCCAGTTACATGATACTACTCCCTAAAATCCAGGAGGGCAGAGTTCTCCAGAACAAGACTATATAAACAGGTCAAGGGCCATAACATGCAGGATAATATACCTGGAAAACCTATGCAAAGTGCAATATTCTTTGCATTTTTCCAATCCCCAAAGGCTTTTCTAGATTTTTCAAGTGCTCTGCATAAAAATAAAATGATCTTGGATTGGGCATCTACAGGGATATTAGTGTAGCAGGGGGAAAAAAATCGAGAGCTTGAGCTATGAACAGAGCTTGTTGTGATGTGATACTGGGGGCAGGCCAAGACGCTCAGTACCTACCACCACACAGGGATATATCAGGCTCATGGATGTCGTCCATTCTCTGTTTAGCCTAAGGGCTAAGCCCTCTGTCTGCTCAACTTGTCACTGGATCACCTTCCATCAACTTTCACTCTGCTGGAATCTTAAGGACCACACGTATCCAAAACTATAAAAGGCTGCTGGGTAGACAGACCAGATGTATTTGTGTGTCTCGTGAGTGCGTGTTTGTGTCAAACATACATTCAAGTGATGTCCATTGTCCCTGTGAAAACCCTTGTTTAAGCAATGACTAATTTAAGAGAGTGGCACAGTATGAGTGAACATGCGCGTCACAAAAAAAATTTAATGGATGAAAGTGGGGTGTTTGTTGCATGTTTAATCCATTGTTACAACAATGTGTGGCACAATGCAGATGGGCTTTAAGCTTGGACCAATGGATGAATGTGATATATATATATAATATGAATACCATGGAGCAGAAGAAAGAGGAAACAACTCCTCTACATGCATACGTTGGAGCAATGAGGAAACTGTATTCTCCAGTGCAGATGAATGACTCTCCTACGCAAAGCAACAACATTAGCGCCACGATGCACAGCTCCTTGAACAAAAGTTACTTTATGTCTGAGCACATTACAAGCACACAGACACATACGTACACTACATAGAGTACATGCCACACACAGGCCGAGAGGTGGTGACACACTCCCCTCGTCGTGCAACTCCCTGCTCCTGATTGTTTTTCAGGATGACACACATCTGGAGTTGGGTTTTGACGTTTATTCTAAACACATAACGATCAGCTTATTGCGACCCTTAAAAAGTTGCCGTGCCATTATTGTGAAAACTGGTCTTTTGTGTTTGAGTCCTCAAACTGAATTATGACCTTCAATCCAGTTCAGATAAACCTTTGTAAACAGAAAAATGTTAAAAGCATTTTTGGAATGTAAATATTTCAAAACAACTATTCAGATTGAAATTCAGCTATTGTATTATTTCTAAACAGGAAGTTAGTTTGATGCATTGAAGAAAGCAACAAAGAAGAAAAAAAAAATAGCACAAAACCATGTATAGTAAATGAAACAAAAGTACAAAAGGCAACGGGAACAAAAGTGCTGTCTTCATAGACACATCAGGAACAAAAGGAACAAAAGACTTCCTAGTTTTGTTGACTGAAATGAAGAAAACAGAACCGGGCTTCCACTAATGTAGTATTTGGATATATGAAAATGAATGTGGCTCTCCTTCCACAGAGCCACGCTAATGTATTTAAATTGCATCTTTTTTTAATGTTTCTCCCTCCCTACCACTCCAAGGCATCATTCCTGGCCACTGAAAACTGATACTTTCAATGTGCGTCCATACTGTAGCTACAAGCATAAACAGCATATAAACAGAAAAGCTTGCGGTCCTCTCTATTACCGGCTGAGCAAACAACAGAGAAAGTCAAAGTAGGATGAAGTTCCAGGGGTTTTCCTAACAGGAGCATCAGTGTCATTACCCCACACACAGGCGGAAGAAGGGAGAAAGAAAGAAAATGGTTGGAAGATAATACCATATATTATGCAGGGAGGTAGGTAGGTGGAATGCAAAAACAAGCTTTTTACAAGCAAGTACATGTCTGGTCTGGGAAAGTGCTAGCAACAGTACATATAGGACAAAACAGCGTATCACTGCCAGGAAGAGCTGAGACACGGACCTCAACGCTGCAAATACAGAAGCGCTGACTCCTGTGTTTTTCACCATATCATGGTGGAACAGAGGATTTCGACTTACTCATCAACAGCAAGTCACGGCATTTTCTAACCACATCATAGTTAAAACAGAGAGGTGTGACAGAACAAAAGCTAAAGCCACGGTGTGGGTCCACAGGGGACAGGCTAAGCCGAGTGAGCCGTAAATGAGTGTGAGTAATAAAATATGAATGAGAATGGGCGGTGTTTACACGCAGGCCGTGAGCCAGTGTCCTGACGCACACTCAAGTGCAAACAAGTCCTGCAAGCCAAACTGATGCAGCAAATGGGAGTGGGTGGGGGGTGGCGTTGGATGTTGAGGGCCAGTCCAGACTGGGACTTCAAAAGGCCCCGCTGGACGCTTATCAACAAATGTGCTCTCATCAGACACTAGAGGATGGAACAGATGAAAGGAGCACTAATGCACCTCCAACTCCACCCCCATCAAGTCACTCATTCTGCTCCATCAGCAGCAGACCCAAGGAGCCAGGCTGCCATAGGAGGACGCGTTGTTTTGAAACACACATAGACAAAAACACATGTATGAACGGCGGGGGGTCAACGAGTTCTTCAAGTCAGTAAGCAAACTCATCACTGAATTGCAGATACTTCACCAATCATTCTTAACTGCAACTCTGATGTGACATCATTGTGCCATGTTAACATTTTATGCAATTCTGTTTTAAACAAATGCAAATTAGAAAATAAAAAAGTAAAAACGAGTTAAAGTTAAGTTAAAAAAACAACTGATAAAACAATAACAATTGAAGGTTCACTCAGTTTGACAGCAGTGTTCAACACATCTATCTCCCCAACAGCTGATCAGATTCCATCCACTGATGAGAACTGTGTGATACAGTTAGCTAGTAAGTCAACAGAATTTAAATCCCAAAATCCCAAAATTGGGATTGTATTGTCAAACTATTATGAATTAACTCTGATGCTTAACCTTTAAGCTAACATGTACAAGACATCCTACAGGTGCTATGCATGAACTAACAGCTACTGAGCTCCGAAAGCTAGGAAGTGGACCACAGTTGGGATTAATTGGTCAAATTACTGTTTATAAGATAAAGAGTTAACTTTCATGCTTTGCAAAAAAACACATTTTCTTATTTGGCTCTAGTAGTATTTGGCTATATAGGTTGGTTTGGTTAGGTTTGGTTGGTTATATAACGCTTTGCAATATAATTGCTATATTGTAATACATATAAATATTGGAAAAAATCTCATTATAGCATCATTATATATGTTTCAACCACACTGCCCACCCCTAGCGTAGATGACAAATCTCTCTGATGATCTCATTATAGGTCAGCACTGTGCTGTCATGCAGGTACCCTGTGGGGTTATGGGAAAACAGTGACAAAACTGTCCTGTCACCTTGCCTTACCCTATCTGCCACCATAGAGTCACAATAATCTTTAATGTCCTGTGAGTCTAAAGCAAATTTAGCGAGGATGAATGAGGATAGTGGCAGCTCCCAGGTGACGCGGCCTTTCCCTCCCTCCAAGCAGCAGGCGGAGATAGAGCTGCAGTGGGGAGCTCCAGAGACCTCTATATTTATCTGACACAGTAACAAGCCACTGTCTGACTGCTGCACGGTGCAGTACAGCTGTAGAGTTTCTCTTTAACCGAACCCCCTCCCGCCCCCTACCCGTTCCCCTCTCGGTCTCTGCTCCACTGTGGCCAGTGATGAGGGAAGCAGGGATGACCCAGCAGTATGTCATCATTTTATGAGTCGTCATGAATGAAATGACATTTATATCCATGTCTACGGGAGGAAGAAATCCACAGAATTCTGTCACTGTATCGCTCATCAGCACCACTTCACACGCCGCTGGATTTCTCGACAGGAAGAGCCATAATTCAAAGTTGAGAGCCATATTTCATCCCGGGCCACCCTGATGCTAACAAAGCACCAACTGGTGATTGCTGTGTTGGAGTGGCCCATTGAGGCGGCCGGCCAAGGAGCTGCCGGTCTGCCAAGAGAGCCATGCCAAGAGGGGCTGGAGAAGGCAGAGGAGCCCCAAGCCACCTGTGCCCATTAGGCTGCGTGCTGACAACTGCACTGGGCCCTGGGGATCCCACCAAAACAAGCTGAGGAGAGAGAGGGAGGAAGGGGAGGCACCAGACAGGGTCAAGGTCATTTTTTAGTCATTGACAGAAAGAAGACATTAGACAAGCCGGGCGAGCTTTATGGATTGTTGACACTGAAAGTTATATGAGGGAAGATTTGCAAAGAGCTGACATGATCAAAAACTTTGTTTGGGAGCTGATAAAAAGCCAGTCCTCATGCTGGCGAACAGGGGGAGCTTGAAGAGAGGGTTTGAGGGGAAGTATGTGTGGTTGTCACGGGCATTTAATTTAGCTGCGTAATTCATGAAATTGTCTTTGTAATTTTATGATGCCCTTTTATCTCTCCATTGTGCACATGCTCCAAAGAACAGTCAGCAAAACAACACTGGCACGCCGAGGCCTGCTTGATATCTCTTTTATAGATAGTGTGCACACAAAATCCTCTCACCAACACACACATAAAACACACCCATTAGCTCCATGACTCATCCTGAGCTAAGCCTCTGCAGGATACAATAACTGTCCTTCAGTTATTGTACAATAACTGCTCTGTAGTTGATATAAGACGTAGCCCTATACAAACGGTATGTGTACCTGCCATCTTATTTATTTTATTAATCAAAACCACTTGGTCACAAAGCTTTGAAACAAAAGACATCCCACATCGACAAACACTGACATGCCCTCAGGAAGTGAATCTGTTTTCAAAGATACACACACATTTCAGCCATGTGTGGAGGGAAAGGTAGAGGGAGTAGATCATATCCAACCCCCTCGCCCCCCCACCCCGCCTCCTTACCACACACACACACACACACACACACACACACACACACACACACACAACAGGGGAAGAAAATAGAGGAGCAGTGTTTCTGTGACCTCAGTGAACCTGACTAACTATTCTGGCAAAGCAGAATACTCTCCTCTCTCTCTGCGGTATGCCAGTGTACATCCTCACCTCTGCAGGAGATATTTGTCAGCAGGAGATTTCTTTTTTTTTTCCGCTGTGGAATTAACCCATGCTCTCAGAGCTTACTTGCAGGCATGGCACATTATCTCCCAGGAAGAACTGCCAAGCCAGCCCAGCAGTGAGTAAATGGCTGCTCTGGCCCAGGCTTTATGGAGGGATAGAGAGCTGGGGCAGGCAGGCAGACAGAGGCACGGCTCAGGCGCCAAGGGCAGGCACAGGCAGCAGGCGTGGGCACTCATGTCTCTCACTTCTCTGAGAGGCGTCACTAAGAGGCGGAGATAGCCCTCATCCTTCCTGCCATTTAGCGCAGGAGTGAGGGGAACCTACCACAGAGCCAGGGGGGCCCCACGGCTCTGTGAGAGGAAGTCATAGTATTCACGCAGATTTATGAATGAGTGGCGAGAGCAAAGGATGAGTCACAGCTTCCGAGCCACACAGCCAGAAGGCAGCAGGCAGCCTATCACCAGAGGCACTGGGTGGCTCAAATAGGCATCAAGCAGGCTGGAAACACACTACACACTGCGCTGACACTTACACAGGCACGCATACGCACACACTACATACACACTGACAAACACAGCGGGCACAGTCACAGTGGGCACACACAACCTGGGCACAAGTTGAGGAAAATTTGTCAACGAAGAGAGATGGCACGTGAGAGAGGAGATGTAGTGTGGAGCGTGGAGTGTATGTGTGTGTGCATGAGTGCCTGTGTGTTTGGATGTGAGCGCAAGTGTGTCAGTCAGTCTCTTTGGAGGCTAGCAGCATGACACACAGGTCCATTTTGGTCAATCAAGTCTATGAGAGGGAAATCAGAAAAGAGGCCAATCTGTCAGCGCTTTTGAGAGGAGAGTCCTTTGTAGGCCACAGAGGACAGGAGTCGGATAAACTCACAGCGCCACACATCAATGGACAATAAGGCCTGCTGTCTACATGGACAATAACACACTGCTAAGCATGTCATCAAGGAATGAACTTTGCTAATCCTGCAAATCAAACTGAAATTATGCCGAAAGACACTGTTGTTGACATTAAAAAGTTAGCAATAGCAGCCGACACGTGTCTGTGGCTTTTCATGAGTTTCACCACTCAAGCTCAAGCAGTGAAGCAAATATAATATGTTACAATCTTTGCTGGAGGAACTCAAACAAATTAAAGCGTGAGGCAAAAGAATTCCACTCTGGACCAATCACACTCGCCACTCTGTGCTCCAGGCCCCCTAGAAGTCCAAAGGCAACTAATAAACCAATTGAGCAGAAAACTATTTGTAACCAAACAGAGTTTTTCCCCTGCCAGAGGCTCAGGTTCTAGCAATACGTAAAGTCTGCATGGTAGATAACGTTCTTTAGTGTTAGGACCAGTGATGGTGGAGAAAAACATCTGAGATCTCCAGGAAAAAAGTCCAACTTTTCCAAGAATAAAGACATCGTGTTGTGTTAGGAGAAGAGCAGTAACATGGGGAGTTTATTCTTAAAAAGTCAGACTTCTTCCTCATAAACATTCAGCTCTATTCTCAGCAGTGGTGCTAACACTCTGCTGTGAGATTCCAGTGATGTTACGGTTCAGTTTTTGTGATTTTGGAGAACTGAGCCTTTAAAAAGATTCCTCTGGTGCTGGTTAAAGTCTGATTATTTCATCCTGGTCCTTTCTGTTGTAAACCCTTCATTAAATAGGTTCTGCACTTCATGTCATGAATGAAATGATGAACTGTGGACTGATGAGAAACAATCTGTGAGTGCAGAAATAAAACTTCAGTGTAAACCAATCAAACAGCCTGTAAACGTCCACAGTCGACGAGAAAACAAGAAGAGAACCAAAGTGAGGAGTCGGCCTTTCACCAGCACCACAGGAACCTTTCAAAATAAAAGCACAGGGGTGATCTGCTGCTCCTACGTTTCAAGCAGCTCGAGCAGCTGCTGAGCGACATCATCCACAGATCAGAGTCAGCCTCACTGATAAACCTGGATCAGACTGAAAACCTGATGTCGAGTCAACAACGGCCGAGAGGTTAGAGACGCAGAGCGGAGGGATGATCTCTCTGAAGGAGTGGAACCGGAGGAATGACAACAAAGCGACCAGGAGGAGACGTCTTACTTTGACAACGACAAACTGAAGGAGACAGAGAAACTCCACGTTAAAACACAACCTGACGCATCAGGGAACAAATGACAGGGATCTGCTCTCTGGTTCTCCAGCCGCTCCACAGGCTGACGCTTCAGACGATTATCAGCTTCATCTGAGTGTCCGGATCACAAACAGCAGTGAAACCAGTTTCATTTTTATTTTGTTTTATTCTGTGATAAAACAGTTCCTTTAGTTCCATTTTTAATCTTACTTTATTTTCCAGGTCTTTACACAGAGAGTTTCTCAGAACAGTCGCTTTAGTCCTGAGCACTTTCACAAGATTACACAGTAAAAAAGTGGACGGAGGTTGATTCTCTGAGCCTCAAATAAAAGCATCAGCTGATCACATGAGTCTGTTTAAGGAGGGAATAGAGTGATTTTCACTGCATGACAGCGACCAGCAGGAGGCGCTGTTAAAATGGGTTAAACCGAGCTTTGACTCGCTGCCTTATTGAGGTTATTTTACTTCCTGTCAGTTCAACTTTAAAGTCTGTGTTTCAGAGATGAACGAGTGATTCAGAGATTAAAGATTAACTGGTGATTGATTGTTAATTTTCCAGATGATCGACATCCAGTTTACTCATCTCATCTTCAGTGTGTAAAGACCTTTAAATATTAAAGGAAAAATCATCCGTACTGGAGCTCAGCTTTGATCTCGGCTCTGCAGTTTGCTCGTGTTTAAAATGCTTCAGTAAAGTCAAACTCTTGATGAAGACACAGTGAGGACTCACTTGAAGCTGTAGCTGTCCTGCAGGTTGAGCACCAGGCTGTCGGCGCTCAGGTACACTTTGTTTTGGGACTGCGCCACCTGCAGGTCAAACACACAAAACGAGAGTGAGAGAAAACTCAGGTGGAAAGTTTCTCAGCGTGCAGGCCTCACTGAGCTGCTGCTGCTGCTGAGCACAATGGGAACATTGTCAGAGGTTCAACACTGAGCTGATTCACAGCACAGAGAGAGCTGCTGAGGCCCGTTCACCATCCGTACAGGAAACACACGCCACCACCACATGACGTGACTGTAATCTACAGACACGCAGTGTTACACTCAGCTGAGATCATTCAATCACTGATACACTCATACACAAACACAAACACTCGTTCACTATTGTGAGTTTATTCTTCAACCTTCATGAGCTAAATAAGGAAAGAATTAACTTAAAGACAGCTCTGGTATTTTTCTCTTATTTTCTCATGTTGTCGCCTGCTGACAACCTGGTTGGTCTGTAAACGTGTTACAGTGAACGTTTGGTGTTTAGGTTTTAACACTGTCAGAGTTTGGACTCAGTCTGACTCTGGTCAAACTTCACCAGAGACGGAGCTGAACAGTATTCGACTCCAGATAAAAGCCTGAGTTTATTGGATCTACTCGTCTGATCCCAGCAGGGACGTGAGAGTAAAGCTGGTTCAGATCAGTGTGGAGGATTCAAATCTCAGCTCCTTCATCCACTCGTTTCTTCAACAAAATAAATGTTCAAACTCCTGCACCTGAACATCAGCTCTGTTCTCTCTGTACATGAAGCTGGTGACAGGTCTGTGCTCACCTGTGCACGTTTTAAAGGGCGTGTATGTGATTATTATATCTGGATGTGGGAGTAACTGTCTGTCTTCATGAGAATGAAGCTGGATCTAAATGTGGGTTGAGGTCGTATTTTTCTCCTGGTCCTTGTTAAATAAACGTCTCTCACCGTCTTGGCGATGTTCTGCGCCGCCCGGATCCTCCTGAGTTTCAGGTAGCCTGGGTTCTTGGTCACAGCCTCGCCCAGCTGCCACACACACACACACACACAGACATTTAAATAGTTAGTGTATTCACAGGAGAATACTGTTACACACCTACAGGCCTGAGGCGGAGCAGCAGGCCGAGCCGGTCTGAAAACCACCATCAGTCTGAGCTGTAACAACATCGATTAGAGCTGCAGGCGTGTCGCTGCTCTGCCTTCATCTTCTCACGCACGCTGACAGGCAGGGAAAGTAATTACTGCATATTTGGATGAAGTGTTTGTTCAAGACACTTTTGTTTCCCTCCAAAACCCTGAAGAGAGTTCAGCACAGGACAGGAATTTATCTGAGGGGAAGATCTGGAGGTGGTTTACAGGTTTTACTGCTGTTGATTAGATGGTTATTAATCAGTTCAAGAGAGCGAGGAGTTTATCTGATCTCTCTGCAGCCAAACTAGAAAAATATCTTTAATGTGAAAATCTCATCTCCAGGTTTCAGAGCCTAAATCAGAGCGAGTAAAAACCTGGATCTAAACGGACCTGCTGATGCTGTTTCAGCTCCAGGTCTGAACCAGCCTCCATCACCACCTGCTCATCCTCATGAAGCTCCTCTGTAGTCTGATGTTTGTCCCTGAACTCCTGATGTGTTAGTTTGAACAGCAGAGACTGATCAGAGTTTAGTTTTTATCTGCCGGCCTGTTTCCTCTGCTGTCTGACTCCTGAACACAGCCTGGTTCAACCTGACTCGAGGTCTAACAGATGAAGTGAGCTCACCATCTTAGCAGCCTGAGCTTCTCCCTCAGCCTGGATGATCTTCTGTCTTTGGTCCTGTTTGGCCTTCTCTACATAAAACTGGGCTCGCTGCGCCTCCTGCTGGGCTGGAGAGGAACAAACACACAGAGGTCAGTCTGAGACGATGCTGGAGCCTCTCAGTGTCACAGAATGTGGTGAAACCAGCAGAGTCTACGTACCGACTTGTTTGGCCTCCACAGCGGCCGTGTACTCTCTGCTGAAGCTGAGCTCGGTGATGGCCACGTCGTCCAGGATGATGTTGAAGTCTTTGGCCCGCTCAAACAGCTCCCTGCGGATCAGCAGAGAGACCTGGAGGAGGAGGAGGAGGATGAAACCATATGTTTCCTTCAGTGATTAATCAGAGCAGAACGTAGCAGTATCACCCTGCACCTCTGCAGACCTGGTTCCTGCTCAGTGTTTAAACCTGCAGACACAACTCAGGGCTGAAAAACCTACAGCTGCCGCCTGTGCATGTTTTTTTTATTAAAGCATTATTTATTCTACAGGTGACGATGTGTAACTATGATAACCTCTCAGAAATAAAACTGAATCTCCGACTACAAATCTGTGTTGACTGATGAATCTGACGAGTGTTTTCTCAAGAAATTCACAGTTTTCTCTGTAAAACATCTGGAAACAGTCAAAAGAGTCGAAGGTGACGAATACAAACAACTTCCTCTATCTGAACAGTCCAAAAACCAAAACATGTTTCATTTACTCTCTGCAAATATTCACAATAGAGAAACTGGAACCAGTCAAAGTTTGATACTCTCACTTAAAAAAATACTTCATTATTAAAATCAGCTGAACATCTAACCTCAGCTTTAACGAGTGTTAGCTCATTAATAACAACACGTCGTCCAGTGTTTCATGGTTTTTGGGAGACACCTTCACTTATTTCATCATGACGTGTCATTTATTCGGTTACTGTGGTTGAAGAAGCGACTGCCTCCACCTGTGAAACCAAACCTCCACCCTGACCTCAGGTTGGTCGGTGCGTCTGTACCTGTGCTCTCTGTGTGATGAGCTGCGAGGCGTTGAACTTGGCCACCACGCTCTTCAGCACCTCGTTGACGATGGAGGGCAGGACGCGCTCGTCGTAGTCTTGTCCCAGGTGCTGGTAGAGGAAGGGCAGGTTGGACGCCAGCGGCCGGGACAGAACTCTGAGCGTGACGTTCACCATCTGAAGGTCTGAGAGCGACGAGAGGGAGAGAAATCAGATCACAGCCTCTGCTCTCCTCAGCTGCTGAGAACGATACGTCACCTAATATTCATTATTCAACCTTTAAGGATCAATAAAGTCCGTCTAAGTGTGTTTGTGACTCAGATATGAAGAGTGAGGACATGTCTGAGTGAAGAGCGCTCTCTGGTGGTCACATCCAGTAATCTGAGTGAGCCTGAATCACCTGATGAGGTCTCTGACATCCTAACACCACCGCAATCAACCAGCATGTTTTAATAATCTGTTACTTATCAAAGTTACTTTTCAAACAAAAACTAAAACTAATCTCTTTGTCCTGATGGATCAATGCTCACGCTGATGTCTGAAAAACTGTGAAAGACAAAAATATTTCTCTTTGATTTGTAGCAGAACATTTAGTGCAGAGTCTGCTCCGACTGCTTCATACTAAAGATTTTACTGTGGTTGAACTGTACTGTGGTTTTATCGCAGATTCAGATTAAAACAAAGTTTAATAAAAGATTAACTAGAATAACCACCTCCTGTTTGTGTCCAGTCATCGTTAATTAATCTGTGAATTCTTCAGATTCAGCTAAAAACACCACCAGGATCTAATCAGTCCGCGCTCGAGTCCAAGTGGATGTTTGTGGAAAATCCCTCGGCCGCTCCCAGACTCTCGGGAGGAAGCCGACAGTTGGAGGTCACACCCAACATGAACCCTGAGCTCCAAAGGGACAGTCTGTTCACGGGGGGGGGGGCAGGTCGTACAGAGTAAACCTGATGAAACTGAAAACCTGACTTCAGTTCTCTGATGGACCCTGATGAACTGTAAGAATCAGGTTCAAGTCCTGACGCCTGATCAATCACCTGGACGATCAACGCTGTGGTCGGCTGCAGTTTGAGCAGTTTCCCCACACGTTGACCGTCCATGACAGACTGTAGTCTGACTGAACATTACTGCTGTGATATTTCCATGTTGCTGGTAAAGCTGTTGTCTGACTCGTCTGACTCAGACCGTCTGTGTCCTCAAAGAAAGACTCGTCACACTTGTTTAAATAAAACTTATTGAACAGGTTGAACAGTTTCTCTCTCTGCAGAGCAGCTGATTAAACCAGAGAGTTAAACTCTGAGGCTGCAGATTAAAAAACATTTCACCAGCTTCCTCTGTCAGCTGATCTCTCCTCGAGCTGCTGTTGCAGTGCTGAACTCCACAAGGTGACAGATAAATGAAGGAGAATGAACGGGCATTAGGCAGGACGACTTAGCAAGGACAGGGGTCCTACACCACTGCTCACACATGGCCTGGCTACTCATTCCACTCAGGACACTGTACAGGTGAAGGAGCAGCTGTTTCTGTGGCTACACCACTGCTAATAATCCAGAGTCTGAGTCCTGAGTCTGAGTCCTGAGTCTGTCTCACCTTTGCTTCCAGTGAGGGAGGAGATCTTCCTGGGTCTGGCTCTGATGTCGTAGATGATGGGATACTGGAACCAGGGAATCCTGAGGACGACAACAAGGAGTCACACACCTGCAGCTCAGGTGTTTGGTTAAGTGACACTGGGTCACCAGACCTGCTGACGACAGGGTGGCGTTGCCGTGGTAACGGTGCGGTCGGACGGGCGCCTACCTGAAGTGGAGTCCCTCGGCGAGCACCGTGTCCATCTGCATCCCCCCGATCCTGTTGAAGATGATCGCTCTCTGACCTCCTTCAACTGCACACACACACACACACACACACACACACAGATCCTTCAGAGTACTAATACCACACTGAGGAGTACAAGTACTCCATTACATATTCAAGTATCAGCAGTAAAAGTACACAAATATCCTCAGCTTCATGTAGGTAAAATAAGTAAAAGTACATGATGTACAGTGTTGCAGTAAAGTGAATATCTTTCACTGAACCCTCTTTGGGTCTGAACTTTTTATCTGGTCTCGTCGGACCATCGGACCACAGGAGGATTCTGTGTGAAATCTAACAGGACTTTCTTATATCATGTGTAGGGAGAAACGGGCCTGTTACTTCCTGGTAACGCTGCGTTCAGAGGACACAGGAACATTAAGTGAAACTGTTCCTGTTGGGCTAAATTTGTCCTCTGCTTTTCTTTCTTCTACATGCTGATAAAAACAGTCTCTGTTTAAAGTGTCTGAAACTGTCGACGCCTGCAGCACAATCACAAACAATGACCTGTTTAAAATAACCTGGTTCTGCTGGTTCTGGCTCCATGTATCGACTACAGTACCTGTATATGTGGCTTCCTTGACTCCATAAGCCAGAGCTCCGGCACCGATCAACAGTTTGACTCCGATTCCTGTACCCCGAGGTCCTGACGACATCCTGCCTGCTATCTGCCGCAGCTGCTGCAGAAAACCCTGGAACACAAAGACAGACGATGAGATGAGACACAGGCTTCAGTGCTGCACCGAGACAATGTGCAGAGTCTGGGCTTTATGATCAACACGAGTCCTTACTGGTTAAAACACAGCCCTGACACTGACTGACCTTCAGACTGGATGGGTAACCATGCTGAAGGTCTACACCTCCCAGCAGCTTTACAAGGACTGTATCCAGCCACAAAATCATTCCATGCCTGTACAGGGCCAGCCAAACTCCATTGCAAAATGTGCTGTTTTAATGTTTGCTGGCACAAAAACAAATGTATCACCTAGCTGGGATATAACGGATTATCTCTTCTTATTTTGGGGGTTTTAATCTTGAATTCGGTTTCCAGAATATCCATCAAAAGGGAATTAGTTTGATGGAATGTGATACATTTCTATTTGTTTGCTTGTAGATCCAGGATGTCAACCGCCGAGTAAACTGTATGTGTAACATAGGTCAACTCCGGCGCAACCATTTGTACATCTGTTGTTTTTGTACAAAACAGAGCTGCTCACTGTGTTTATATGTATGCCGAATTAAAAAGTCAATCAATAAATGTCTAAAAGGTTTTAAATCATTATTTTATCAGGCGGATATATGAGCCGCCAAGTGAGAAATATTAAATTGTACGATTTTTAAACGAAGCCTGGCATCTCTGCTCAAGAGGCTGCGCGAAACCTCGAGACTAACTTAAATATTCCTGCGTGACTGTTGGTGAAATGTGAACCAAGACACGTTAGTTAGCTTTAACTAACCCTCTACCTTTAGTATGTGTCCTCATCTTTAACCACAGGATTACTGAATGTAACTAAACTAGCGTTACTTTATCTGTACGCTAGCTTACATCAGATCCAGCCTGACTCACGTGGATCAGGTGCTGTATTAAATTTGCTCCATGTCACGGCGCAGGATGCAAAGAGCGGGAAACGTGAGAACACGTCACCTGAGCTGGAGGTTGAAATGTCTCCTACGTTAGTTTAAAACTGGATTTAAAAACGTAAAAGTCACTTACACCGGGATCTTTATTCGCCATGTTCGTCCTCTCCGCCTGTTAGGAAACCAAGTGAAGATGAGGGCCAAGGTCACGGGTGATGACGTACTTCCGTGTGTGCGCGGGGTAACATGGGAAATGTAGGATTGTTGGACCAGGAGTTATTTGATAAGAAGAAATGGCTGAAGTTTATATTAAAATACAGGAATTCTATATTTTTTAATTTAAAGAGGTGAAAAAATTTAAATGTAGAAATGAGACGCACTCTCCTGCCCTCCTTTCCTTTCCTTACCTCCTCCTTTCCTTCCTATTCACCCTTTCTCCCCTTGTTTCCTGCCTTATTCCCTTTCATCCTCTCTCCTACCTCCTTCTTTCCCTCCCTCCTCCTCTTTTTTTGCATACCTCCTCCTTTCCTTCTCCACTCCTTCATCTCCTTCCACTTACCTCGTCCCTTATTTCCTCCTCCCTTCCCTCCCTTCCTTCACCCTCCACACGGATGCAGTGATGCCTCTCCTGTGCAGCAGGGGGCAGCACAGCTCTGGACTCAGACTGTTTCCTGTGACCACATCAGCACCTGTTGTATAAAACCAGCTGTTTTACCAGTGGAGTTTGGTGCAGCAGCTTCAGTGATGCTGCAGCACAGACACTACAGATTTCTGTTTTACAGTTTAATATCCTGTCACTTTGTGATTTTACTTCTGTGTTCTCTGTCACACTTTCTGCTCCTGACTCATGTTCAGAGTCTGACTGTGCTTCACACAGATTCTCATGATGATATTAGAGTTTTTACTTCTCTTTACTCTGCGTCTGTTGCTCTGCTTCCTTTAACAAGAATCTGAGAAAGAAATAAACTACAAAAGCTAAAAGACAAATGACCACAGAGACACTAACAACATGGCGGCTTTCATTCCTTCATCAAAGGACTTTTACTGAGTCAAACTTAGTTAAATGTGACTTTTAGAATCTTTGAACCATTAAAGATTTGTAATATTAAGTCAAGTGTGTGAATTCAAATGTAACATGTGACAGTTAAAGTGTTTGGTTTGATTTAAAGTCCAAACTGAGAGACAGGAAGTGTTCAGACGTTTAGACTCGAGCAGTTTTGACATCTCTTCCTGGATGAGAGCCTCCTCCGTTCCTCTCTGTGTGTTGCAGTTGCAGCTGGAGCTCAGGTTGCCTCCCTCCGTCGGCCGACTGTGAGGTTGCAGGCGCTGCCTTCACGGCTCATTGATTGGCTCAGTGTTCAGTTCCTCCTGAGGAAATCACTCCTTTTATAGTTAACGGAGCGCCGAGCCGCTGTTTTCCGGGTTCACACTCGCTCAGCATGTAGAGGAGGCGGACCGCCGGGAGACACCTGGACCACCGCGGACACACCGGAGCCCGGACACACGGCATCGATCCGCACGTATCGATCAGCTATCAGAGAAGGTGAGGAGCGGGGAGGGGAGGGTGTGCTCCGGGCAGAGAGGAGGGGGGAGGCTCAGGAGGGGGAGGAGGGGGGAGATCAGTTCTCTGGGTGGATCCTGGTCTCAGATCAGACATGTCAGGTCCTGCACACAGACTGCAGCCTGAGCTTCAACTTCTCCTCCGGAGATCAGACTGAAGGCAGCGCGCGGGGCCGCGGCTCGGTTTGGTTCCTGGTCTCAGATCAGATTATTCAGACCGCATCCACATCACGGCGCTTTATGAAGGTACGTGAACACACCGACAAAACAACGGCAGATGAGTTTATACTGAGAGAGAGAGAGAGAGAGAGAGAGAGAGAGAGAGAGAGAGAGTGAGTCTGTATCTGTTGAACTTTGTTCTTCTCATGTTGTTGCTCCTCTAACAGCAGAGACCATTAACACCAGTCAAACCGTCCTGAGTGGAAGCTCAGACACGCAGCTGAATGTGAAGTGAAAGCTGCTGCTTTCAGAGCAGTGTGTGTTTGATATGTGAAACTGAGGCACTTGAACGCAGCAGCAGCAGCTCAGTGTGACTGATGCAGCTCAGCACTTGAACCTGCAGCCTGCACAGATGCAGCTGCAGTAAAAAAAGTAGATGTACTCGATTACTTTTCTTTTCTTGTGTTTTTCCAAACTGAAAGGTTGTGAATCCTTCACTGAGGCTCTGTAACAGCCCGACTGGATCACTGAGTGACTTCAGCTCAGTAACACACTGTCTCCATCCTGGGAGAAGTACTCTGATGCTGTACTGCAGTATAAGTAAAAATACCACAGGCTAAAAATACTGTGTTAGAAGTGCTGCGTTCACAAGCTCGTTAAAGGAAAGAAGAAGTTTGAGCAGTGAAATGTAGATTGTGTGTTGGACCATCACATATTATAATGTAACACTGAGCTGAGACTAGTTATTGATCAGATGATCAGCAGCTATGATCGTCCAGGAGTTCAGAGTCTGCAGTGAGGTCAGCCTCTGGGCTCAGTGTCACGTTTCACAGACCGATCAATCGATTGACAAGGATAATCAATAAAGGAAATAAGTGTTGAGTCAGACACACACTCTACATTCAAATACCTGCAACTCTAAATACTGCAGCAGTCTGAAGAATTACTCAGTTACAAAGTCGTAAAATACTTTATTACAGGTCAAAGTCAAACTGAACTCTTCATGTGTCAGAGGTTGATATTATTATAACACAGGTTTGTTATTAACACATAAACTACTGATTTATCACAACACTTCATATTTTATCACCTGAACACATTTTGTCTGAATATGCAAAGAAGCTTCAATAGCAGATAAAAGTAATGAAGTACATTTACCTCAGACGTGGAGTTTCTGGAGCTCTCAGCTGAACCTGACGCTCTGAGCTGCTCCTCGAGTCGACACGAAGAATAAAACAACAACACAGATTTCAATTATTCAACTATCTGAAGCTCTGATTCGTACTTAAAGTAATAAAGTCGACTGCAGGTCCAGCACCACAGAGACCAGTCAGTTAAACCTGGTGTAAGTTCAACATGTGTGTGTGTGGAGCTGGTGAATGACCTGGATTAAACAGGTCATTTAGGGTTCAGTATGTTGCCCAAGGACACTTCAGCACACAGACTGAAGGAGTGTGGTATCGAACCCCTGACCCACTGATCAGGGTGTGACCTGCTCTGCAGACAGAGCCGGGCGTCTGTCGTCATTAACAGACTGATAAAGAATATTATTGGCAGATTAATCAATAATGTCGACTGATTGAAAAAGCTTTTCTTCATCCAGACATTTGAATTATTCACGACTTGTTGACATTTCATGAACATGAGAAGAATAAACTGAAGAGAGTGAACAGAGATCATCTCTTTATAAACCACATGTTCCTCCGTCTGTTCACAGTAACATAACTGTTTTAATAAATTATGTGGAGACGAAGTGAGAAGCAGCTCAAAGTGCTGATGTGTCAGTCATGTGTGAAGATAAGAAACCAGATGTGATCTGAATGTTTCAAACTGAATTCATCATATTCTCATTGATTTACAGTTTAACACATAAAGACTGATGTAGTTTTATTCCTTATAGTTTGTGTAGAAACAGTCAGACATTATTTTTAGAGACATTTTGAGATTATCACTGAAGATTTGTACATTTTACAGGCGTCTGTGTCATTTTTCTTGTATTATTATTATTTTTGATTATTGGCAGCTTTATACTATTAAATGAGACGTCAGACTTTTA
>BRZM01001311.1:7500-11533 GCA_033238685.1 Lates japonicus | reverse complement strand
TGAGATTCACAGTGTCCATAAACCAGAGATCTCCAGTCAAATTCACATTGTCCAAAAATCAGGGGTGCCACTTCATCGAGATCTACTGATTGTCGATGAGAGAAGCAAAAGCCAAAAAATAGATAGAGGTTTTTGTGGGACAGAGTAGAGGGACAGAAAGATAGAACGCTTTTCAATAAGTCAGAGCTGGTAGATGGGATAGGAAAGATGGGAAAAAATCCAAAATACAGTTAGAGTGGATAGAAGATAAGGCCAGACAGAGCTTTGATAGAGGGAGAGGAGATGAGAGATGCTGGACAGCAGGATACCTGTAAGAAAAAGAAAACATCCACAGCTGTTTCACTGAAGTAAGGCAGTTTGTGACTGTGACACTGCAATTATTCTCCTATTTATCTACACAAAAGACAAATGTATGTCTTAAGTTAAGAGTCATAATGTGAGTACCAAATCATGTCCAATCAGCAGTCATGGCACAGAAACATCTCAAAGATGAGAAATGGGAGGAACCTGAGCTTAAGTGTCATAGCAAAGGGTCTGAATACTTAATATCAATGTGATATTTTAGTTTTTCCCTTTCAGTAAATTTGCACACAAAAAAATATCCAATATACAATGTTTTTTTTAAATTTTAGCATGAGGTTGCAACATTACAAAATGTGAGAAAAGTGAGGAGACCTGAACACTTCACGAATGCACTGTGTATGAACTTACCGGTGAGTCTGCACCGAGCCACCAAAACAGACCTCAATCTGCAGTTAGAAACAGGGAATGGGAAGGTAGAAGTGGGAAGAAAGACAAGATTTTCAGACGTTATTTTGATGCAGATCCAAACTGTAAACCTATATCTTAGTCCATGTATTATTATTTATAGTTTCTTTCTTAATTCATGTGTTAACGTACAATCAGAATCAGCCCATCAAAACAGCACCAGCGATATAATTTGGTTTAATGTCAAATACAATTGAAATTTTTCTGTACTTACCAACCAAGGCAGGAGTCTCAAACAACGTTCTCTATGTCTAGGAAAGGAGACAACATATTAGTGTTTTCTTTGTTTGTGTGTGTGTGGCTAGTGGGTTAAACTAGCACACCTACAATAAAGACACTGCTCCATCTCAGTTCCGTTTTTGTTTATTAGCATTTTTGCAAACATGGCTATGCTACCGGTACCACGTTGTCTATGCATAAGCCGCATACCGCCATACTAGTTTCTGGTTTACTTCCGTTAACAACAAGATGCATATGCCCAAACACCGGGACACACAGAAATAATAGATAATTTATATTATTTCATGTTATTGACTATTGTAGTCTGCGTGGTCTTTTATTTTGAAAAATGACCAAAATCCCTGCCCATCACATCTGCCTGGCCTCCTGATACCGCTTGACACATACCTGTCTGTCATGGCTGTGATGCCAGATAAATTAAGCTAGCTAGTGAACTAGCTAAAATTAGTTAAAAACTGCTGGCCACTAGCCTTTGGCTTTAGACTTTGTTTGAATTCTGTCTGAGTAAGAAACCAGTCGTAATGTCATTGTTAAAAGCCAAACCATTTTAATATCGTTTAAACTTATATCGTTTAACTTTTGAGTCTGAATGGACTTTGCTACTCACCTCAAAGACCGGAGACGTGAATGGCGGGAGTTTCAATGTTCCCCAGATACATTTTAATGATGCGTTTAGGGGCAGTCGGAAATTCAACTGTCAAAGACGAAAGCTAGGGGCAATTGGGGTATGTTCCATTTTCAGACGGGGTATGTCAGATACCCCGTCTTACACCCAAAGGAAATGATGGGTTTCAATCATAATGCATGTTTATTAATATTAGAAATTAAGAAACTTACATAACTGTGTTGCTGAGATTTCAGTTTCTCTTCTCCTGGTCAGTGTATGCAGCCTTTGGCCATTCTGAGCTGATTAAGCATCAATACGCTGCGAAAACGTCTTTCTCACACAAAAAACAGGCAAAAGGTGTTCTGACAGGAAGTGATGAGTTTCAACCATAAAGAATGTTTATAAATATTGAAAACTAAGAAACTTTGACAACAGTGTTGTTGAGATTTCAGTTTCTCTGCTCCTGGTCAGAGGGCACAATACAGGCAACAGGTGTCCCGACAGGAAATCAGTGGTTTCAACCATAATGCAAGTTTATTGACATTAGAAATTTAGAAATTTCCATGTCCATGTGGCTGAGATTTCAGTTTGTGTTTTAAGTACTATACTCTACAGGAAGTCTTGAAATCTCCCCTTCTCCCCTGTGCTCTCTCCAGAGACTAAGTGTGTGCACAGGATAGAAGGGGAGATCTTCCCTTCCGAGCGTTAGTATGCTCCCCTTCTCCCCTGTCCTCTCTCCAGAAAATAAGTGTGAGCAGAGGGGAGAAGGGGAGATTTTCCCTTCCGAGCGTTAGTATGCTCCCCTTCTCCCCTGTGCTCTCTCCAGAGACTAAGTGTGAGCAGAGGGGAGAAGGGGAGATTTTCCCTTCTTCCCTTCCAAGTGTTAGTATGCTCCCCTTCTCCCCTGTCCTCTCTCCAGACACAAAGTGTGAGCACGGGGAGAAGAGGAGCATACCATCTCTCAGAAAGGAAAAAGTAAAAATCTCCCCTTCTCCCCTGTGCTCTCTCCAGAGACTAAGTGTGAGCACAGGGGAGAAGGGGAGATCTTCCCTTCTGAGCGTTAGTATGCTCCCCTTCTCCCCTGTCCTCTCTCCAGAAAATAAGTGTGAGCAGAGGGGAGAAGGGGAGATTTTCCTTTCTTCCCTTCTGAGCATTAGTATGCTCCCCTTCTCCCCTGTGCTCTCTCCAGAGACTAAGTGTGAGCACAGGGGAGAAGGGGAGCATACCATTGCTCGGAAGGGAAGAAGCGGAAATCTCCCCTTCTCCCCTGTGCTCTCTCCAGACACAAAGTGTGAGCACGGGGAGAAGGGGAGCATACTATCTCTCAGAAAGGAAAAAGTGAAAATCTCCCCTTCTCCCCTGTGCTCTCTCGAGACACAAAGTGTGAGCACGGGGAGAAGGGGAGCATACCATCGCTCGGAAGGGAAGAAGCGGAAATCTCCCCTTCTCCCCTGTGCTCTCTCAAGAGACTAAGTGTGAGCACAGGGGAGAAGGGGAGATTTTCCCTTCTTCCCTTCCGAGCGTTAGTATGCTCCCCTTCTCCCCTGTGCTCTCTCCAGAGACTAAGTGTGAGCACAGGGGAGAAGGGGAGATTTCCGCTTCTTCCCTTCCGAGCCTTAGTGTGCTCCCCTTCTCCCCTGTGCTCTCTCCAGAGACTAAGTGTGAGCACAGGGGAGAAGGGGAGCATACCATCGCTCGGAAGGGAAGAAGCGGAAATCTCCCCTTCTCCCCTGTGCTCTCTCCAGAGACTAAGTGTGAGCACAGGGGAGAAGGGGAGATTTTCCCTTCTTCCCTTCCGAGCGTTAGTATGCTCCCCTTCTCCCCTGTGCTCTCTCCAGAGACTAAGTGTGAGCACAGGGGAGAAGGGGAGATTTCCGCTTCTTCCCTTCCGAGCCTTAGTGTGCTCCCCTTCTCCCCTGTGCTCTCTCCAGAGACTAAGTGTGAGCACAGGGGAGAAGGGGAGCATACCATCGCTCGGAAGGGAAGAAGTGGTAATCCCCCTTCTCCTGTGCGCCCTCCCGCACCCCGGGTTTACAGAAAAGTTTCCGCACGATTTCAGAAACCCAGTTTTCGGAAACACAGGCCTCCAGAGCTGAGCCCCGGGCATGCCCGGGGATTGTTGCCCGCCCCGAGTGAAGCTCAGAACGGCCTCCTGTTGCCCGGTTGTCCCCTCCAAACTGCGGTTCTCTGCCTGACCGATTGGCATCCGTGGCTCGCCATCGGAGGGCCCCCGCCGGCCGGCCTCGTTGCCGGTGTTCGGGCGGACGGTTCCTCCGGCTTGCGGGCCGGCCTCCATGTCCCCGGTGGGTCCGTTGCGTGGCGGCTAGCAGGGGTGCCCCCCATGCCCCGGGGGGCCCCCCGGCCCCACGCACCTCCCCCGGGTTCGAACGATCTGTAGCGAGACCGAGACGCCCCGTC
>BRZM01001310.1:101449-116914 GCA_033238685.1 Lates japonicus | reverse complement strand
ACACACAGAGGAGGGTGAAGGGGCCAAGGGTAAAGGAATGTGGAGTTGTATCATTAGAGCTAAAAGTCCTTTAGTTATAAATGGCAAGGAGTCAACTCGGGGTAACACTGCCGCTTACAATTATCTAAAACATGAAGGTGGACTATAGTTTGATATCAGTAATGTTTTGTCCATTAAGTAATTACAATAGTTTGTCCAGCAAAAGCTTACATTTAAATACATTTGGATGGGACTGACACAGACAGCAAGATCAGAAAATCAGGTATGTGCTTTGTGTGCATGTGTCTGTCGTTGGGTACCTGGCAAAGCCGACTCCTCTGCTCAGGCCGTTGGCGTCCCTCAGTATCCGTGTGGAAATGACATGACCAAAGGGCTTCAGCATGTTCTCCAGCTCCTGCTCGTCCATGGACACTGGCAGGTTGGAGATGTAAAGGTTGGTGGGGTCCTGCTCCTGTTGCTGTGGAAAGAGAGTGGTAGAGGATAAGGAACATGTTATCATCACTTCATTTGGCTTGCATGAACAAAAAGCCAGAGAAGATAAGTTGCATATTTTTAGTCTGGTCTTAGAGAGCTGAGAACTAATTGAAAATGCCTCTCTGAAGCCTAGAAAACAATAATTGGTGTTGGGTCTTAAAATGAACACTTGCTCTCCATAAAGAAAATGAAAAAAAGAATAGAATTTATTATTCTTAATAATTAAACTTCACAACTATCGCTGCTAAATCTGCAGCTCATCTGCACACAAAGAATTCTCATGGTGAGAGGTTGAAATGCCGTATTTTTCCTCATTCCAGGAGGATAAATCTAGACATGAGATTGCCCCTGTGCCAAGCAAAACAGTTTTTTCCCCCTTTCAAGTATGTAAAAAGCTCAAAATAAAGTAAGAATAAAAGAGTTGACTATAACCCTCCACTAAAAGCTGTTTTTGCAGCAGTAAATGCATTAAAGGTTAAGTCTGAGCCATTCAAGTCGTTTATTTCCATATTTATACCTGAATATCCCACTGCAAAATATCTGTGAATTTAACTCAAGTGGCAAACACTCCTCAAAAGAGGAATAAACATTTCATTGGAAAGACACCGACTCTGAACCCCAAACCCCTGAAGCAATAAGGTAACCCCCTCAGGATTCATAGATGTTAACAGAGTTGCATTAAATTTTTCCACGGGAATGAGGGAACCTCCATCTAGTGTGCCTCGCAGTTAGTTAGACTAGTATACTTCAATTATTTTCGTTCTGTTTGGCAGCACTCCATTGAAATGATCCTCCGCAGGAGACCAAAGCCTGTGTGTGCATGTGTGTGTGTGTGTGTACAGTTCTTGCAAATTAAAGCGGGATGGTTTGGAGGGCGCTCTATCTTACAGAAGCTTGCTATTGACAGAAAGAAAAAGGCTTATAATACATGTACACTCTATAAATTATAGCAGCACGATTTTAAGCCATTGCTTTATAATTTAATCAACCTATTTGGGTACATAGGCCCCAGCAGAGCCTCTGTTGATGCTGTAAATGATTCTGTGCTGTTTCTGCATTGGCTGTGTCTCTATTCTGTACTCTAATGATGCTTATGCATTCATTATAAACTTGCTACCACAGTAGGGTAGATGTAGCAGCACAATACATTTTATTACAGGCAGTGCCCATGAGTTCCTGGAAGGCCTCTGATACATTTTATCATAAGGCTTTCCTTCATATATAACATCTACATAGCATCTCATATCTTTTATATTCCTGTCATCTAATATGTGCAATCCTATATGTCAGAAACATAAATAACACTGTGCTCTGACACAGATTCCACTGCAGCACTGGAATGGGGAATTGTTTGTACATTTGATCCCACTGTTGTCATGGAAAATGAAACAAATACTGTAAGTGTATAGAATGGCCTTTGCTGCATACTTTGAACGACATGGTGCATCAAAATGTTTATTTTCATTTTTGTGCTATGGTAAATGACAATATGTAGTGTGTCTGTGTTGTTGGGTGAATACTTGTGTGTATTGTGACCAAAAAAAGCTGCCCTATGTGGCTCATTCTAACCTAAATATTTCCTTTATCCATGGAGGATTTTCCTTTGCATGCACCACAGCTGTTTGATTTCAAGAGTGGGAGTTCCAAGTCTGGCTGACTGTGACCAAAGCCATCTATGTAATCAGTGACTCAGAGTAAGCAGAACAGCTTCAGTGAAGAAGTCTGAAATATTTACCTTTCTTTCTAAGTCTGAATATCTCTCTTCGTCAGCAGGGATTTTCCTTTGGCAGAGTGTCCCATACACAGAGTGGCACAGCTGTCTTCCCACACAGGGTAACTGGCTTTGAATGTAATCTTTTACACTTGTGTGCATGCTGTGTGTGTGTGTGTGTGTGTGTGTGTGTGTGTGTGTGTGTGCATTTATGCAAGCAAACAACAACATCAAATGCATAGAAGCATATCTAACAGCAGTGGATTCTGTCACTGATCTTAGAGTCACCTTCATCACTGAAATCGTCAAGGACCTCTACTTGCAACAAACCTTTATAAACTATAGTTTCACTGCTTTTCAACACAGACCATATTAAAATGTTCATTAATGGGCAGTTCCACAAGTTTTCAAGTCTGTCTGAAAACATGAGTCAGGTGCCCATATGGACAGTGAAACTAGTTTTCCTGGCTGTGATCCTTCCTCCTGTTCAAACTGGCAATGAATAGATCCCTTACTAATGTTCTGGGTAAGTGATGGAGGACAAAAGTCTATAGTCCTTATTCCAAGCAAAAATTTGTAGGAAGTTTATCTGAAGCTAATATGAGGCTTTGACTATATTATTAGGTGTTAGTCAAAAGTTAGTTAAAAACAAGTGGTTATCTTCCAAAGCTACTTTGTAGTATAAAATCTCCTCTCTATGTTATTGTCCCTCCTCTTAGCTCAGCACAAAAACACTGACTGTGGAAACAAAGAGAGGGAATTTCATACTAAAAAGACTATAACCTTGAAAAATATCAAGTTGATTTTGCTAACTCAGACTTCTGAAGCCTCATATTATCTTCAGATATATTTTAGAATACATTTCTGCACAGAGCAAGAACTACTAAAAATAAGAACTCTCACAATTGTGTTGAGATTCAGCAGAAACATTGTCTGAAGCTTATAAGGCTAAAGCTTATAAAGACACCATTGTGCATCTAAGTTACAAGAATTCAATGGAGGAATCACTGGAGAAATACATCACAATGTCACACTCGTCAAAGTTACAAGTCTTTGAGGTTTTTTTATTCAAACAAATTAGCTCCAGAATACACCTGAGGCTTCGCTCTGCTATGTTTTACACTCTTACTGTGACTGTGGACTTTGTCATTATCAACATTAGCTTGCACATCTAGGCACAAAGGAATTTCATTTTACAATCTAGAGTTACTCTGTGTATAGGAGAATTTTCCCTGGCTGTCTATGGAGGCAAAACTGACAGATTCCTGCTCTCCCTTTTTTTGTTTGCAAGCCATAAAAAGATTAAATGGTAAAACAGAAGATTTCCTATCCCTGTGGTCAATGTGGTTACAAGCTAATTTCATCCAAAGACAATATGTCTTAAACAAAATCTCACAGTGGTTTGCCCAATTTCAGCTAAAAGTGGGTCAGCTGTTTTGTTTCTGTACACATTTTCCGTACAGTTTGCAGTTACTGTAACATGGGAAATGAACAGAGATTTGTGCAAACAAGAGGGATGCTATAACCTCTCCTCCACTCCTCCAGTTGCTGATTACGACACGTCTGTGTTGCCTATTCAACTGCCTGCCTGAAAATCTTGGTCTTCTTTGTATGTTTTGCAATGTCTCAATAAAGGCGAATTAAGCTTGAGATGGGTACAAAATCAACAGGAGCATCATGGTGGATTATTGAAATCACATTACACTCCACTACACCATCTCTAGACACAGTTGGCTGTAAAACACATTTATTTGCACAAGTACTGCTGGGATATGAACTAAAGTGCTTTGGAGCACCCACATGTGAATGAACTCTGCTTGACTTTGCTCAAAGTTGCCATTTGCACAAAGTTATTTCTCAGCGATCTCTCACTCTGCATGTTGCAAATGACTCACCTCTCTCTCTGTCCCCTCTCTTCCTCTGTCTCTTTGTCTCTCTACCTCTTTGTCCCCCCCCCACCCCCCTCCCTCTGTAACATCTGTCATGAGCTGGAAACAGCTTCACACCAACTGTGCCTCTCCCTGACTGTGTAGCCTGCCAGCCAGTCAGCCTGTGTTTTCAGCCCCATTAAACCTCATTGCTGCATCATATAGCAGGTCTGTGCCTCTTATCACTGCTTCCCTGTTACTTTGCAAAGCCACGACACCTGCTAAAGAAGAAGAGCTACAAGGTAAAGAGAAAGCAAAGAAATGGTTAAACACCTGTGAAAAACACTGACTGAGTCTGTATGCAAAATTGGTGGAAATGAGGTGAGACAATACTTGAATGTCACATTTCTTTGCAGTCCTGCTTGCATCTCAAATAGCAACACTTCACATCAGAAAATGACATTGAGGCCTCTCACAACAGGAATGAGTGGTTATTGAAAGTAGACGGATGGAAAAATTAAGTGAAGACATAAGCAGTGAGATGCTCTGAAAACAACGTGAAGAGCACTTTCACAGAGAAGTAGTATATGATTAGGGAAATCAGACTTTCTGTTCATTATGTGTTGACTCCTTCCACTTACCATTCGGATTTGTCTTTCCTTAATCCTGCTCATTCCTCTTTTTAATTATATTCTTCCCTCTCCTTTGCCTCCTTGACCCCACCTCTTCTCGATCCCTTAACTTCCTTCTTTCTCTATGCTCGCCCTCACCCCCTCCTCCTGTCCTTTCCTCTTTTCCCCTACTTCTTCGCCCCTCCTCTTTACTCCATTAAGCCTAATCTCCTATATTGGTATGCTGTCTAAAATGCTATCTGAATGCTTAATTAATATTTAAAACAGAATTTTCTCCTCGCCCTTCTCATCCTTCTTTCCTTTCCCTCTTATCTTTACTCTTCCTCCTCTTCTATGTCTTACATTTTCCTCTTCATACCATCCTCATCTTTATTCGCCTTCATTTCCATTCATCCCCTCACCACCACTGCTTCTCTCTGCAATTCTGCCTTCCTCCATCTTGCTCTTCCTCAAACCCGAGTTCTAATCTTTCATAATGATTCTACAGATTGTCTAAACGCTCTCTAGCGGCTTAATCAATGCTTAATGAACATACCATAAATACTTTATGAACCCTAAACCCTGAAATCCCAGGGTTTCGTGTATGGAGATATACACTTTTCTCCATCTTCACTTGATGACTGCAGGCTCAGTGAAATCACACTGGATACTGATTACCTCATCATTTGGTCTCCGGTCAGTTTCATATTGTTAGGCATGGTGTTCGGCTGCTGCTGCCTCCTAATGTACTCTTGTGTTGTAGGTGGACAGGCGCGGAAACATGACTTCTGATACTCTATGTAAGATCTTCATCAATTACACATGGGTGAGGGCATATTTTTGTTTTTTAAATCCTTACAGTCCCATATCACTTGTACATACAGTATATTTTCAGTCTGTCTGATGCATGGCTCAACAGGTTTTGCTTGTTATGTGGGTTTTGTGAACAAATTATTTAAAAATGGAAATATCTGGACATGATCAAAATTCTGAAGCTTGTGCTGCGTAAATGTTTCAGCTAAAAGGCCACTAAATGTCAGTGTTCTTGCAAATTTAAAGAAATGCCAGAGCTTGTGGATGTACAGTGTGTATTCAGCACAAGAGCCACAACTGGTTATTTCCTCTATATATTTGTGAGTTGCATGTCTCTAGACAATTGGGTTTAATACGCAATAATACAAAAAGAACAGACTCTATCTCTGTTGTCGCATCCTTTCAACTTCCAAAATAGCTGCTTTTCAAGCGGAAAAATACTAAGATTGATCTACACTTGAAATTCTGCAGTAGGTTTTGCCATGGTTAATTGGTTTACAAAGGTCATTTAGCTTAGCTAACATTGAGCAAATTTGAGCTAATGCTCGAGGATCATTATTAAAGTGGGGTTAGAATCTTTTCAAGTGATAGCATACTTGTAAGAAATATTCCAGAACTTAGAAAAGCTGTTTTCCACTCTGTGGCTCTCTGCATGACTGTGAGTGGCAAAACCTGACTATTCAAGAAATGGCATCACCTTGACTAAGTGAGAGACGACTATGTTTCAATGTTTAATTCAATTTCATTGACGGGCAGAGCGTTTTCTCCTCTGGCTTCCAACACAGCCTGCGTCTTCACACTCTACTTGCTCATTTAAAGCAATAGAGGCCTGTCCTAGATAATGGGGACACACACACACACAAACACACACACAGTTCTCACATTGTCTAGTCACATGTGCAATTATTATAAAATCAACCATTAATTTACATGTTTGCCCCTCTTTCTCTCCAGCCTATTTCCCTTGCTCTTGCGTTGCTCTCTCCAGTCTCTTTCTCATTGCAATTTTAACTGGTTTCTTCCCTTCTCATCCCATCTTTGTTTTTCACTTACACTGTCTCTGTGTGTATTAAAAATGATAATTCATCACAGAGAGTCAGAGCAGAGTGCAGTCCTACTGCACCAGTGTACAGGCTGCTTGTCTGCCAGCTGTCCAGGCACAGAATCAATCACCCAATCCTGAGACACTGAAACCATCGAGGAGGGTCAGACACAGATAGAAGAGAGAGAGACAGAAAGCTAGATGGAGGAGAAAGGGTGAGGTGGACATACAGAGAGAGACAGAAAAAGCTCTGGGTGGATTAGTAAACATTTCCTGGGCTGAATAAAGGATCAAAAAGTTGATCAATTCAATTTCCCTTTGGTGATTTGACATTTAAAAATCACTGGATAAACTTCATATATGAACTAAACAATACCCTAACCCTGATTGTAATTTCCACATCTGTCATTGGTGTTCTTTGTTGTGGATGTACTTGTTTATTCTTCAGACTGACCACACAAACACAACTTGTAGGTGTGGGCCTGATTCCTAACAGTTGAGCAAGTGGTGTCATTTTCCTGTAGTTATGTGGTTGTTGTTACTTCTTTATGGCTCAGTCCTGAACCCTTTTCTGCCAAAAACCCAAATGTGGCATTTAGACTCATTGAAAAAATATGATCTCTCTTATCTTGTGGGGATCCACCAGACACAGGCCTGTGATCCATTTTGGGTTTAAGATTGCACATTTGGCTGACTAGTTAAATGTCTAAGCTTCCACTGTGGGAAGCTAATAAGGGAAATACATTTTTGAAGAGTTATACTACAAAATATGAAACACATGTTTACGGTCATACATGCAAAACACATTATGGTTGTGCCCCTCATAACACAGAGGGCCTTAGGTTAGACTGTTAAGATACTAATGGCAACCAACCATGCCAAGGCACTGCTATAACACGTAAAAACCCATGTAGAGGGATTACACACACAAACGCCTATGCATATCATGCATGATGCCTAAGAAACAGATTCAGTGTGTACAGTACATGCACAGCCCCCCCCCTCTCTAGCTCTTTTTCTCTTCTCCCTCTTCTTTTCTGTAGCACTGAATGCTGTAATCAAGGCTAATGGGACTCAGCTGTTGGCCAGTCTAATTACCTGGAATGCAGACGGATGATCTGGGAGACAGGCCTCACAGAAACACACACAATCACACACACACATGCACATACACCACATACAGTCAAGGAGTCTCCATAGACACATATTTTTCTTTCATGCACCTGCCACTCAAATAAATGTGTGTGTGTGTGTAGTGTGAGTCTGAGTCAGCATGCACGTGTTTGTATTCCGTGTGCGTTTCTGTGTGTTATCGGAATAAACAGAAAGTGATCGTGCGCACATGAATGCATGCATTTGTTAAAGGTCAGTAAAAGCTCAGGCAAAATTTCCATTTCTTCTCCAAGTCAGGAATTCCCAGGGAGCAGCCTGGCAGAGAGGAGCATGTTGTTAAATTTACGCAAACCTCTCTGGTCTTTATCTCTCTGCTTTTTATTAACTGAATCATTCCACTTATTTTCAACCTGGGTCATATTTTCCCATCACTTTTGCCTGTGCTGTTTATTTCTAACCAAATTCTCAGCCATTTGACACAGACTGACCTTCTTAAGAGGGTGAGGTAGATGGAGTTTAAGACAATCAATCAGGGCTGAAGCCAAAGTGAAATAACCTTGAATGGAAATTCAGAATCGTTTATTTTAAGAGATAGTTTTTAAACATTTTCAGTGGCAAAGCTATGATGGAGCAGCATGTCAAGTGCTGGAAAATTTGATATAAAGGGATGAAGAACTTGTACTTGGAAGTGACTGAAATACTGCCCAGAATGTAAAACATTCAACAACAACATAGACTCTTAATAGTATATCCCATCCACAGATCCAATTTGTGCATACTTAAGAACAGTAGAAAAAATGTTGAATTTTCATCAAAACAGAGGGATTTTGAAACAGATTTCCTGTCTGATAAATGTGTCTCAGCATCATTCGAGGCCTCGTCAGCCTGATGTTGTAGTGTCTGCCTCATGGGAGAGCAGGCTTTAGGGAAATCCTTGCTCTAAATGATTAATGGAGTCTGGAACCAAGGAAGGGAGTTGTCTGTGACTCTGCAGGTACACACCCTGTTGACGCCTTGGAGAGAGTTTTGTGTGTGTGTGTGTGTATTGTATCGTGCGTGCGTGTGTGTGTGTGTGTGTGTGTGTGTGTGCGTGTGTGTGTGTGTGTGTGTGTGTGTCTGTCAATCTGCATCTGATGCAGTATCATCACAGTGGAGACTGTTTCATGGTAGTTCAGAGGGATTCATTAATGATGTCAGCTACACACATAAAACAGACACATACATTAAAAACACACACCAATAAACAGAGGGGTCACACAGGGCTGAGATGATCAAGGCAGGCCCAAGGGAGTATGAGGGGACAAATAAATGAGATTGAGGAGATACTGGTATATAAAGGGTACTATTTCAAGTTAAAGCCCATAATATGCAGAAATAAAAAATTCGTAATTTATACCACTATATATTTTTAAATCAGTTTCTACAGAGGTGTAAAATGTTTTATAATAAACAGAGGAAGGCTGTAAAAACAATAATAAACTACAAGCTAAAGCATGATAGTAAAAGGGGAGTTATGAAAATAAAATGAATATAGGTTAAATGTGGTTGTAATGTGGGTAGTTCAAAACAGGCCTGGCAAAACTAAAATGGCTTTATATGTGGGAAAGTTTTGAGAGGTGTTTAGAAGTTTAGAAATTCCAAATCTGACAGCCTGAGTTGCTCAGGAAGATTCCACCTTTGGTAATAATTAGGTGAGTAATAGGATCGCTTGCAGCAGCAGTTTGATCCTGCAGTTCAACCAAAATGTCAACCAAAATGTAAAACAGATTTTAACACAGCCAGAAAAGAGACACAAGAATCAGTACAATTTGTTCTTGTCTTGGAATGGGTTTAGCCAAGCAGCAGGGTTGCAAAAGTACAAACAAACTTAGATAAAAGCATGGATGGATTACTTTTGCAAGAAATATAGTTGTTCAAAATGATTTGGCTGTTGTTGAAGAAAACAAAGCTGCATCCTTCTGGCCATTTGTTTGTCACAAGATTAAAGTAAAATATTCCACTGAAAATTTTCACTACTACTCCTAAAGGATAAAAACAGATTGTGCCTTATATCAACTGATTGACTAGGGTGATATACAGTGGTATATCATCCACATAGAAACGTTAAATGGATCCTGTGTCTTTTACGAGGCCCGTAACAGAATGATCCCTCAGGATAACCAGATGTAGGAGGTCGGAGGTGCCCTTATAATGACTATAGGTCAACCTCTCTAAACAAGATAGCATTTAAATATTTATGAACCTTGAGGAGTCATTAGTGCTAACAATTTTTTGGGTGATCCATAAGAATGGTCAATGGACTCAAGTGTAAGGGTAAAATGAAAAGAGATTTGAACTGGAAAACTGTCAGTTGAAGCAAAACTCTAAACTAAAACTATTTGGTGCTGCTCCCTCTTATTGTTTCAGATAAATAAATATAAATATTGTGTTTATTTCTTTATTTAGGTCAGTTTTGTCAACATTGTGTATATCTGATGCTACAACAATAAGTGATTTAAGTTGTCTGGGTTAAATGTTTTTACTTATCAACAGTAGGCATCAGTTTTATGTCTCCACAACTTCTTGCCCAGGACACCATTTTGCACAGCAGTGCTATCTCTGCTTTACTGTATCCTGTACAGAGTGTCAGGAAATGTGGGGGAGAAAGAGGATGAGAGATAGTCAGCTGGTCAAGAGCGAGACTCAAACCTTGTAGACCTGGTTGCATGGTCTGTAGCCTTCACTGTGAACCTGCACCACAACAGATTAAAAGCAAGTTCAGCTCTGCTCAAATGACTCACATGCAGCACTACCTCTCCCATTGCTCTCTCCTCTCTTTTTACTGAACCGCTCCTTGATTGTCTGTCTGTATCAGAGCATTTCATTACAAGAATGCAATAAACCAGAAGGCCTGCTGGATTGCTGGATTATCATTGAGGAAGCACTTTCTCGGATAAGGGAAGAGAAAATTAATAAAGAAAGTTTTTAGACAAACTTATTGAATGAAGTTTTTTTTTTTTTTTTTTTCTTTCTGGCTTCTTTTTTCCCTACTAATGGCATGTGGCTTGTCCTCAGACAAATCATTGGAAAATGAAGTTAAGAGCCACAGCTAGAGAGAAAACAAATTAAAAGGAAACTACAAAATTAAAAAAGTTCTCAAAAAGTGCAGGGGAGGAGTAGGTTTCTGCTCTCGGCACTGCAGTGATTAAAACATAAAGCGCTGGCTCAGACACAAGAATCACACTGGCTCAGAGGGAGGAAAGAGGCGCATTTGATACTGACCAATGTTGGAATTTTTTTCTCGATCGTCATGTTACACACTGTACATGCATGCCAAGATGATGAGTATGGGGGAATGTTGTTTGAAGGCTTGTATAGGAATATAAAAAATAAAAAATCCATTATACATCTATTGTATCCAGCATTTGAACATTATGGATTTTCAAAACAATTCCTCTTAAGAGTAAGCAAAGATGAGTCAATGTTAGAGTGTAAATGAGGGGCTTTAAGGAAAAGGCTACAGCCTTGTTCCTGACTTAATAGCACTGCGGTAAAAGGCTAAAATGAATGTCATGTCATCAAAGAGCATATAGCACTTTCTGCACTTATAAAAGTTACACAAGCTGGTTGACTTGCTGTATAACAGAGAGCCCATGTCCACCCACACCTTCTGCTGGCCTCGACTATAAAGTCCTGGAGGAGAGAAATACTGGTTTACACTTCAATAAAAGACCTTTTTCATCAACTCTGCTGTTCTCTCTGCTTCTGTCACGCTGTAATCCAACCATCAAGGTCAAGTATGTGTGTGTGAGTGTGTGTGCTCTAAGATAGCACGTATGGAAATATAAAAATCAAGTTTAAATTTCCACCACATATTTGGATTGTTATTTTTCATATCCGTGATTTAATCATGGTAAATTAAGTGAAATATATACTGTTTGGTCTGTACTTCACAAAAACCACCACTAACACATGGCAAAGCTTCACTGTCATTAATTCTCAGTTAAACATTCTCATGCACTTTCCAAAACTGATCATTTTTTCTATGATAGGCCACTGAGCAGCTGCAGGGGTTGGGGGTTAAATTTGCTCAAGGACACTAACCCATGTTGTGAAAGCACTATGTGTACATTTCCCCTGTGACTCAGGCTCCAGACCACAGACCTTAAGACTCAAATCTCTTACCTTATATTTAATTATCTAAAATGACAATTACAGTTTTATTCACCTTGAATGCCATTGCTGATATTTGTGTGTTTTCATCATTTTAAACTCATACTCTTACAGGGATTTGTTGGATTTAACGATGTATCGATTTAACAACAACAACAACTTCATGTGTACTTGGTTGATTTTCACATAGTGTAATATGAGTGACTGAGCAGCCAGGTCGGGGTTAGTGGATTCTCTGTGCCTCTAATACAAACACACTCATACACACACACACACACACACACACACAAACACAAATGTGTGTACACGTGTGCATGCTGTGTATGAGTGTGTTTGTATTAGAGGCACAGAGAATCCACTAACCCCGACCTGGCTGCTCAGTCACTCATATTACACTATGTGAAAATCAACCAAGTACACATGAAGTTGTTGTTGTTGTTAAATCGATACATCGTTAAATCCAACAAATCCCTGTAAGAGTATGAGTTTAAAATGATGAAAACACACAAATATCAGCAATGGCATTCAAGGTGAATAAAACTGTAATTGTCATTTTAGATAATTAAATATAAGGTAAGAGATTTGAGTCTTAAGGTCTGTGGTCTGGAGCCTGAGTCACAGGGGAAATGTACACATAGTGCTTTCACAACATGGGTTAGTGTCCTTGAGCAAATTTAACCCCCAACCCCTGCAGCTGCTCAGTGGCCTATCATAGAAAAAATGATCAGTTTTGGAAAGTGCATGAGAATGTTTAACTGAGAATTAATGACAGTGAAGCTTTGCCATGTGTTAGTGGTGGTTTTTGTGAAGTACAGACCAAACAGTATATATTTCACTTAATTTACCATGATTAAATCACGGATATGAAAAATAACAATCCAAATATGTGGTGGAAATTTAAACTTGATTTTTATATTTCCATACGTGCTATCTTAGAGCACACACACTCACACACACATACTTGACCTTGATGGTTGGATTACAGCGTGACAGAAGCAGAGAGAACAGCAGAGTTGATGAAAAAGGTCTTTTATTGAAGTGTAAACCAGTATTTCTCTCCTCCAGGACTTTATAGTCGAGGCCAGCAGAAGGTGTGGGTGGACATGGGCTCTCTGTTATACAGCAAGTCAACCAGCTTGTGTAACTTTTATAAGTGCAGAAAGTGCTATATGCTCTTTGATGACATGACATTCATTTTAGCCTTTTACCGCAGTGCTATTAAGTCAGGAACAAGGCTGTAGCCTTTTCCTTAAAGCCCCTCATTTACACTCTAACATTGACTCATCTTTGCTTACTCTTAAGAGGAATTGTTTTGAAAATCCATAATGTTCAAATGCTGGATACAATAGATGTATAATGGATTTTTTATTTTTTATATTCCTATACAAGCCTTCAAACAACATTCCCCCATACTCATCATCTTGGCATGCATGTACAGTGTGTAACATGACGATCGAGAAAAAAATTCCAACATTGGTCAGTATCAAATGCGCCTCTTTCCTCCCTCTGAGCCAGTGTGATTCTTGTGTCTGAGCCAGCGCTTTATGTTTTAATCACTGCAGTGCCGAGAGCAGAAACCTACTCCTCCCCTGCACTTTTTGAGAACTTTTTTAATTTTGTAGTTTCCTTTTAATTTGTTTTCTCTCTAGCTGTGGCTCTTAACTTCATTTTCCAATGATTTGTCTGAGGACAAGCCACATGCCATTAGTAGGGAAAAAAGAAGCCAGAAAGAAAAAAAAAAAAAAAAAACTTCATTCAATAAGTTTGTCTAAAAACTTTCTTTATTAATTTTCTCTTCCCTTATCCGAGAAAGTGCTTCCTCAATGATAATCCAGCAATCCAGCAGGCCTTCTGGTTTATTGCATTCTTGTAATGAAATGCTCTGATACAGACAGACAATCAAGGAGCGGTTCAGTAAAAAGAGAGGAGAGAGCAATGGGAGAGGTAGTGCTGCATGTGAGTCATTTGAGCAGAGCTGAACTTGCTTTTAATCTGTTGTGGTGCAGGTTCACAGTGAAGGCTACAGACCATGCAACCAGGTCTACAAGGTTTGAGTCTCGCTCTTGACCAGCTGACTATCTCTCATCCTCTTTCTCCCCCACATTTCCTGACACTCTGTACAGGATACAGTAAAGCAGAGATAGCACTGCTGTGCAAAATGGTGTCCTGGGCAAGAAGTTGTGGAGACATAAAACTGATGCCTACTGTTGATAAGTAAAAACATTTAACCCAGACAACTTAAATCACTTATTGTTGTAGCATCAGATATACACAATGTTGACAAAACTGACCTAAATAAAGAAATAAACACAATATTTATATTTATTTATCTGAAACAATAAGAGGGAGCAGCACCAAATAGTTTTAGTTTAGAGTTTTGCTTCAACTGACAGTTTTCCAGTTCAAATCTCTTTTCATTTTACCCTTACACTTGAGTCCATTGACCATTCTTATGGATCACCCAAAAAATTGTTAGCACTAATGACTCCTCAAGGTTCATAAATATTTAAATGCTATCTTGTTTAGAGAGGTTGACCTATAGTCATTATAAGGGCACCTCCGACCTCCTACATCTGGTTATCCTGAGGGATCATTCTGTTACGGGCCTCGTAAAAGACACAGGATCCATTTAACGTTTCTATGTGGATGATATACCACTGTATATCACCCTAGTCAATCAGTTGATATAAGGCACAATCTGTTTTTATCCTTTAGGAGTAGTAGTGAAAATTTTCAGTGGAATATTTTACTTTAATCTTGTGACAAACAAATGGCCAGAAGGATGCAGCTTTGTTTTCTTCAACAACAGCCAAATCATTTTGAACAACTATATTTCTTGCAAAAGTAATCCATCCATGCTTTTATCTAAGTTTGTTTGTACTTTTGCAACCCTGCTGCTTGGCTAAACCCATTCCAAGACAAGAACAAATTGTACTGATTCTTGTGTCTCTTTTCTGGCTGTGTTAAAATCTGTTTTACATTTTGGTTGACATTTTGGTTGAACTGCAGGATCAAACTGCTGCTGCAAGCGATCCTATTACTCACCTAATTATTACCAAAGGTGGAATCTTCCTGAGCAACTCAGGCTGTCAGATTTGGAATTTCTAAACTTCTAAACACCTCTCAAAACTTTCCCACATATAAAGCCATTTTAGTTTTGCCAGGCCTGTTTTGAACTACCCACATTACAACCACATTTAACCTATATTCATTTTATTTTCATAACTCCCCTTTTACTATCATGCTTTAGCTTGTAGTTTATTATTGTTTTTACAGCCTTCCTCTGTTTATTATAAAACATTTTACACCTCTGTAGAAACTGATTTAAAAAATATATAGTGGTATAAATACTAGAATTTTTTATTTCTGCATAATATGGGCTTTAACTTGAAATAGTACCCTTTATATACCAGTATCTCCTTAATTTCCATTTATTTGTCCCCTCATACTCCCTTGGGCCTGCCTTGATCATCTCAGCCCTGTGTGACCCCTCTGTTTATTGGTGTGTGTTTTTAATGTATGTGTCTGTTTTATGTGTGTGTAGCTGACATCATTAATGAATCCCTCTGAACTACCATGAAACAGTCTCCACTGTGATGATACTGCATCAGATGCAGATTGACAGACACACACACACACACACACACACGCACACACACACACACACACACACACACACAC
>BRZM01001310.1:0-98198 GCA_033238685.1 Lates japonicus | reverse complement strand
CACACACACACACACACACACACACACACACACACACACACACACACACACAACACACACACACACACACACACACACACACACACACACACACACACACACACACACACACACACACACACACACACACACACACACACACACACACACACACACACATTATAGAGAGCACACACACACACACACACACACACACACACACACACACACACACACACACACACACACACACACACACACACACACACACACACACACACACACACACACACACACACACACACACACACACCACACACACACACACACACACACACACACACACACACACACACACACACACACACACACACACACACACACACACACACACACACACACACACACACACACATTATAATTAATCAAATGTCTAATCTAAAATAGATTTTAAATATATTTTAAAATGTGTGTGTGTGTGTTGAATGTCAAAATAATGTGTTAGCAAAGAGTCCTTGGCGAGCAGCATGGTATTGATGGCAGTAAGTTCTGCATAGCAAAGGAGCAAGCTCTTTTGTATGGTAAAACCTTTCTCACCAGCTATCACCAAACACATCACATTGAACTCTTGTCATGTTCATGAAAGTAGTTTGATATGATATTTGTTTGTGACATGGCACATTACCATGCTGTAATAAACCATTAGAGGAAGGTAAATCTTCTGTACGAAGGGCGCATGGTCAGCAACAATACTCAGATAGGCTGTGGCATCTGGGCAAATTAACAATTGATTACACACAGGGCCAAAGTGCCAAGTAAACATTCCCTATACCATTGCACCACTGCCCAACCTGGACTGCTGACACAAGGCAGGCTGGATCCATGGATTCTTGTGGACACCAAATTTGATCCTATAAAGGCCAGCAGGAATCCAGATCCACTGGGATGAGGCTACTTGTCCAGTCTTCAACTGTTTTGTAGTGGCTGTGCCCCAGCTAACCGTGGCTTGTTCGACATGTTGTTGCACCTGAGATGCTTTTCTGCTAGGCTACAGTTGTAAACAGTGGCTATCTGAGTTACTTATAGCCCTCTACAGCTTGAACCAGTTCGCTCATTCTCCTTTCATGTGTCTCATCAAAAGGCATTTGCCTGCCGCTTAATGGATGGTTTATTTTGTCTTTTGCAAACGCCCTAAGTAAACTTTGGAGATCAAATTTTTCCCATCCCATGTTTGCTGGGAACATTAACTGAAGCTCCTGACCTGTATCTGCATGACAGTATGCACTGGAAGTACTGCCACATGATTGACTGGTGTGCAGATTCCTGGATAAAGTGCTTGGAGAGCTTAATTGGTTTGTTTTGACTAGTCTCATTTAAGCACTTTCTACATTACCCGACTCTGAATGTTACTCTTTTCTGTGATTTAAACTGCAGACTGAAAAAGTTGAGGTTTGCCATCACCACATTCAGATCTATCAAAAAGAGACAGCTACACAGATGTTTCTCTCTCTTAAAATGTGAGATAAACAACACAATACTGAGTATGCAGGAGGGTAATGATACAAAAATGACACAAAAATACATTAAAAAATAACACCTCAGGGAATCAGTGCTTATGTTAGCAACCTAAGCTAACTAGCTTTTTACTTGCTCAATGTACACATTAGAGTGTCAACATTTATATGCTACACACCAAAATATTTTCTAGTCAGAAGTGAACCACAGAGGAGGATAGTACATGTGTAACAGCACTGGCTGTTTCTACAAACAAAAATGGTTTATCTCCTTTGAAAAATTACCATACCCAATGCTTGTGTTTTTCTAATGTGTACATGTTTTAGTAGGTTAAGAGGGACAGAGAACGATCATTTTGAATTTCAAACAGACCATACCATACCTGCAGGTCAACCCATTTTATGTCACAGATTTTGCTTTAGATTGCAGGTTGCTACCAAATGCCACATTATATACACTGCTTTGTGACAGGATAGTGTATTATATGCAGCTGAGAAAGACAGAAAGAGGGAGAAAGAGAAGAGAATAGAAGAAAATAGAGACAAAACAAAGGGGAAGCAAACACATTTGAACAATTGGGGTGAAAGATGAGGAAAAGGAAAAACAGAGGTGAAAAAAGAAGGTGACAGTTTCAGGAAAGAAAAAGACGAGAGCGTGATAGACAAGTAGGGTGAGAAAGAGAGTGATGCTTGCGTCTTCCTGTCTATGTGTTTTTGTCTCCGCTCATCTTTTTCATGTCTCAGTCTGCTCTGTTGTCCTCCTCTTCCCATCACTAACCTCAGCTGTCAGACACACACACAGAGTATACAGGCATATACAGGCAGAGCACACACATATGTGCACAGGCACACACTGGATACATCAGTAAACCCAGTGAAGAGAACATCAGGCATCTGGCTTTTATCAGACACACACGCAAGACGAAAGAAAGAATGAAAGGAAGAACACAACTGGACTAACCCAAGGGTTTATTCAGGGTTGATAAATGACAGTCATGCAATGAAGTTCACTCTATGTGTGTCCTCTCCCACTTTTTCATCACACCAAGCCCTCCTCTCTCAACCCACACAAACCTTTTCCTCTCCCTCTCCCTCTCCCTCTCTTGCTCTCTCTCTATCCTTCACTCTCTGTCCTCACAACCCTGTAACTAATGACTCTAGAGGAGGCAAACACACACACACACACTCAAACACGTACAGATAGAGGAGGGGGTGAGAAAAATAAAGTGCAGGAGAGAGGATGAGGAGGGAAGGTTGCAGAGGGTCAGATGAAGAGAAGAGAAGAGAAGAAAAAAGAAACAGAGAAGGGGAGAGACAGGCAGGAGGTGCCAAGGACAAAGTGGAGGGGAGAAGAAGACAGGGAGAAAAGAAGGGAGGGAGGTGTGAAGTGTCACTGCCAGTGGTACCATCTCTCTTTAATTAGCATAGTGACCTTGGTCCTCTGTAACTGTTATTGTACACACACACACACACACACACACACACACACACACACACACACACACACACACACACACACACACACACACACACAGTCAGTGCTCATATGCGATAGTAGAGTGTGTTTTGTGTTTGCATTGTAAAAGAGGTGCACAATATGAATTTTAATATGTAATATTTTTCTATTGCTAAATGTTTTTAATTAGGAAGATCAATCTTTTCACACACATTTCACACTCTCTCTCTCACACACACACACACACAATTTATGCTTTTTGGCAAGTGCAGCAACTAACTGATTTATGTCAATGCATGATTCACAGACACAGGGAGAAGGATAGAAAATGGAAGACAAAGGAAAGGACACGAGGATGCACATGCCTTCATCACACACCTCACACAAATTTACAAAAAGTAAGTAAGTAGAAACATTAAAAATACACTATAATTATGGGTAAAACGAGAGATATCAAGATTCTGTCTTCAATGTATCATGGAGTCTAAGTGTAGGGATGACTTATAGTGTTAAATGTGGATTCAACTGACAGATACAAAGAGCGGAAGTGAGAATGAGGCAGGGAGAAAGAAAAACTAACTGTGAGAGAGCAGGCAAGAGAGAGAGAGGGGGGAGCACAGCTGTAGCTGTAATCATCTTTCAGGTCAACAGTAATTACCAAGAAGACTGAGGAAGTGAGTGTAGGACACACAGTTTCTTCTCTCCTCACATCTTGGCTTGCTGTATTTGCTTCTTGTCTCATTTATTTACGCAACCAAAACATGCACCGATCACAGAGTAGATGTCGGCGCAAGCTACTAGGTTTAATGGATAAAGGTTTCTCACAGTGAGTACAATTATACACACACCAACAGTCTAATCTTACCTTAGATGTGCTCCAATTAATTCATAGGCAATTTCAGGCAGTTACTCTAACGATGGTTAACTTTGAGGCTGAATTTTCAGACCTCTTACACAGTGAGCTATACAGCTGCTTCATACTCTCCTGTTGGTATTTTAAGCTATTTTAAACTTCTTGCCCAGAGTTTAGCCTCTCAGGCAGCGACATACCACCCACATCCCTCACTTGATGTGTCATGTATATAACTTGTGTTTCTATTGAATTTGAACTTTATTGACCATGTTAACAAGCTCTCTGCTCTCTCACCAATAACACTAAGAAATGTTCACATTTCTTGTTTCACAAATGTTTCACACCCATTTTTCATGCTAATCAAATGTTTAAGTCCCCTTATTCGCGCTGAGATTTTAGTGAAGCCTTTTAATGAGCTGCATCTCTCAATTCTAAGTAATATAGACATTTTTTTGAGAGAGTGAGAACAACCTCACATATTAACTCTGCTCTGTGAATGAAAGGTGATGTTTTTTTTAAGTGTGAATGTAGAAAAATGGAGACATTGTGGAAATGTCACAGGCTCAATGTCTGCTTTTTCCCCCCTGATGGAGGTACAATGCTCAGATTAAAAAAGTGGGTGCTTATCTAAAAAGCTACTGATAAAACTGTCACTGGTGCTCTCCCTGCTATTTGTTACTGCACAGATGTATTTATTATTTTGCCAGTAAAGTTAAGGATATAGTGTCTCCTGTCAAAACCTCTACCGCAGCCCATCAGATATGCACCTCAATGGCCTTGCGCCATTTGTACAAAGTAGAAAAGAAAAAAAGAGGACTCACTGGAGTCCTTTATTTTGCTACAAAACACACAGTTTTACAAGGCAGTTAATGAGAGTTTTGTGCATTTTTCTGCACTGGACCCATTTAAGATATGTGTGGGCTTCCTAGCAACCCAAAATTAACTTTTGAGACAAGGAAATTTAGCTTTAGGACATACATTTGTTTACCTCCCTCTCCTTATACCAAAGCTATGTGAGTTTTAGCACTTTGATAGAGGTAGAGATAAGAACAAGACTAAGTCAAAACATAGTATCTGTGTGGACTGTGTATAGTCAATATGTGAATTTAAGAATGAAGTTGAAAACAGTCGTAGGATCACTGTAAACGACTACTTTCAATAGAAAGTAGCTTAAGCCTGCATGAACAGTCGCTAAATGTCAAGAGTTGATGCAAAATACACAACTTAGCATATTTATGGTCTCATCATGTTGTATTTGTATTCTGCCTCACATCACAAATTATTTTATTAATATATTATTACCAAGCCTTGTTTATTTAACATATTTCCCAAGTTTACGTACCATGTTTTTGGATGTTTAAAGTTGAGCACATTGCATGCTTTCACAGCGTTTGACCCAGTATTTCAGTCCACCATAGGCTCAGTCGTGTTCAGCATCAGATCAGTATAGATTAATTCAAACCTTTCTCCAAACCTCTGCTCCCGAAAAACATAATCAATATTTGCCTTTCTTAAGTATTTCATCTCTCTTTCATAAAAGCAAATCACCTCTTTTTTCCATCTCCACTGCTACCTCCCTGCTCTTTTTGATGGTGAAGCTTTCAACTCTCTAGCAGATAACAGCTAAGAACAAAGGTTTCTGTCCCCGCTAACCTACAAAACATCAGTGTACTCTGAGAGAGATCTAAGAACTAGCATGGCATGATTTCTCACTTTGACAAACTTGTCTCAGTCGGTCTAATTGGTACTGAATGCTTTAAAACCAAGATTTTGTCAAACCCCAATTAAGCTTCTCATCTTACAAAATGGCAAAAGGCTCAAGCTGGAAATCTAACATTGTTGAGACCGACTTTCTCATTGCACCCTGATTCGGGAAAGATAGTTGGGACATCAGCAGCTCTGTGTATAATTAGTTCATGAAACAGTAAGAAGTCTGTGTAATTTCATTTGGTATTGACTCCTTGCCCTCCATTCCATCCCTCCGGAAAACTCAATCTCCAAGGAGTCAAGGGTTCTTCTCTCTTTAATAACAGCTAAACACATCAACACTGCTGTTCCAAATGCCCCCCTCCCCAAGCTGTTAGGAACAAAATAAGAGATGGAAGTCTAATGAAAAGAGGTTTAATCGAAGAGCAAGGCAAAGGTGGCTCAGAGGCTTGCTGCTGCTTAATTCAATGGGATGCTCTTGGTGCCTGAAGACTGGCCCATTTTAATTGCGCTCCTCTCTCATTTATAAAAGAAAGTATGCAGCGATACAGTCTTACTGAATCTGAAAGCAAGGCAGGCTATTCAGTGTCTTTCTCTCACACACATTGAAGGATAATGTGATTGTGCTGGGTAGGCCCACATGTTTTTGGCACAGCATTGTTGTCCACAACCGCTACACACACGCACACACACACACACACACACACACACACCAGATTAACCTGTATGCTTTCTTTGAGTTAAGAGAGACAGATGTATGGCCAATGTTGATGAATGCACGTAAGACTAATTTAACACTCACAGCCCATTTTTCTCGCAACTTTTCATGCAACTTCATCTACAACTACAAACACAAACATCAATTATTATTACCATTTGAGAAGAAAATAGAGGACAAACACAAGGGGAACACATAAAAAACAGGGAAAATGAAGGCCAAAAAAGGAAAGAAGGGAAGGGAGCAAGCTCAGCTCAGCTGTCTAAAAAATCTGTTCCTTCTTCTCACCCATCAGGAATTTGATCAGTAATCTCATCATGACCATAGCCATTAATCAATAACTCTATATGGGCTCAATCAAAGCTACAGCTATCAGTCTCACATCAGTCAATGTAAAAAAATAACTGATAGACAGCAAATCCAGTTATAATCAACATTACACTGTTGTTGTCACTATCATTATCATGACCACAAATAAGATCAAAAAGCATCACTACCTTTAACATCATCACCACCATCAGCTTAACTCCAGGGTTTACAGACTACAACTGAGTCTACCTGGAGTATACAGCACCACAAGAAGACCTCAATAAAAAGTAAAGCAGACCAGAGTGTGAGGAGTGATGCTTACCTTCGCCATCTGTGCCTGGACTCCACTGGCTTTGAGCGAGGCCACAGCCTTCTGGGCTGCTGCAGGGCTGTCAAAGTCCACAAAGCCATAGCCTGTAAACACAACAGTGGTAACACAGAGTTAAAGAGGAGTAGAGTGAGTAGTAGGGATAAAAAAAAGATAAAATAAGATAAATAAGAAAATAAGATAAAAGGTTAAGGAATATCAGTTAATATTGGTCATAATATTACTGAGCAAAGCCAGTGAGCGTTCATTTCTGTCAGAAACCCAAGTTTGTGTTTTGTTTTCAGCACTGTGTTAATCCAATAAACATGTCAAAAGTCAGGCCATGTACTTAATCAAGTTCCACCATTAAATGTGTTTTAGCACAGAACATCAACAGAATTGGTGTCATAACAGTAACTCTTGTTTCTTGTTTATAATTCAAAGGACCTTCTAATGTCTGCACAGATTTACTCTTATACCACAGTTCCTCTATAAGTGCAGTCATATTTTGTAATGACTCAGTGTCTTTAAGTACTTCAAAATGGTACTGCTCACAGTATTGTCTGTGATGTACACATTTTCTATACCACATATATTAGGCCCTAAAGTCCCGTAATGTGATATTTTTTTATCTTGTGTGCAAAACATCTTGTGATAATATCACAAGTTATTACTTTGTTCCCACAAGATAATAACTTGTTCCCATCAGACAATAACTTGCATGCACAAGATAAAAAAAATAAAATAAAAATCACCTTGGAACTTTGGGGCTTAGTAATAATGTATAGTGACTAAATATTGAGTGAATGTAGAGTTTTGTAACAAATCCTGCCTTCCTATTGTCTGACATTTAATACCCCATTGCCTCACATGTGAGCTCATTTCGTCCCTGTACTGCTCTAAATCTGTCATTACACATGGCGCTGCTATAGTAGTGGTCAATACTGTATGCCTCAGCACCAGTGACATCCTGAAAATTCCTCTGTATTTTATGCAGCGATTAAAGTGATTCAGAGTCTGGTTTAAAGGAATACAGACACAAAGAGAATGAGCCCCAGTCAATTTTATTGCAATAAGGCCTGCATGATTGTGTGTGTGTGTGTGTGTGTGTGTGTGTGTGTGTGTGTGTGTGTGTGTGTGTGTGTGTGCGTGTGTGTGTGTGGACAATGTATCTGTCACACGCATCAATCTCTGCTTTCAGAAATACGCCTTGTTTTACTGGGTCACATGGGTGGGGCTGGAAAGGGATGTCAAATACACACCAAACAGCAGAAAGACACTGTCTGTGAATGACAGTTTGCACACAAGGGTGTGTGGTATATGTTAACAAAACTGAGGGACTTGCGAGAATGGATTTAAGCTCTGTGTGTGTATGAAGAGACTAATAAAAGAGAGATATTGTCACGCATGCATAAGCTGACGAGTGAAATGTTCGGAAAGCACAGCAGCTTTGGAGTTTTAGCTGTAGTTTTGAGTGGGCTGCATGTTAACACAATTAAATGATCCACATTTCAAAAGCCTCACTCATCACAATCCTAAACATGTTCACAATGAGAGGATACACTTCCCTCTCTTTCTCTCTCTCTCCTTCTAACATCAGTTCTTGTCTGTCTGTCTTTTCCAGGATTTGAAACCACGCTTAGTTTTGCTGATAAGCAGATGATTTTTTTATTGTTCAAAGGCGGCAAGCTGCTTTCACAGCAAGATCTACTGCACAAATATTTATGCTGTGCTATTGAAACCTATAATTTGTGAGATAACTAAATCACCTGGCTCTTGCAAGCCTTTACATATAATGTGCACATTGTAACAGTGACAAACACAGATCCACTCAGATAAGCACAGAAAACAGAGACAACAACAACTATTTAAATGTGCATATACACAGGCACACCACATACACAACTCTGTTTTTTACTTAATCTATATTTTACCTAATTAGGACCACACAAAACAGCTGAAACTAATTGAATGCACCACAGTATTACATCAGTAGCCTGTGGGTGCTTCGTTTTATTCCAGAGTTCCATATTCCACACTTCAACTAATGGGTGTTTGTTTAACCATAGACTGTCCAAGTAATTAGTGGGAAAATGAAACCAAACATGGCTCACAATGGATAATTCAATCACCACTAGTCCAAAACAGAGGCCTTTTGTTTGATGGCAGGAGCTTTAACATTACCAGTAGTGGACATGGTTGTTGACATAAAGAACCACTGTATTTATAAAGCTGGTGCTTTAAGGACAAAGGAAGATGAGTACGTATAAACAATGAGCTGCATGAGTTGTCTGTGCACCAGCCATTTAAGTTACCGATGTCACAAAGCTTTATCAAAGCGAAACATAATATTTCAGATCAGTTAAGTTTCAGTTAATTACCGAGATCTATCGACCTCCACACAAACCATACTTCCACTAGCATAAAGCCTCTAGACAGCAGCTGCTGCACTTTTAAACTGACACATTTAGATCACTTAATTTGTGAGGTAGTTTATTTAACTGTCTCCATTTCCTCACCTGTAATACTGTAAATAGGCATGAAACTGATTATGGATTACTATATGTGTTGTGGGGGCAGGAGGAGGTTCCATGATACAGCAGTTTTGCATAAAGAACTTAATTTTACTCACCATTAGTAACATGTGGCTTTATGTAATAACCAACTTTCCATTATTTGGATCCATCCAGGATGTAAAAAATAAAGTTTACAATCAAACTAGGATTGCAAGACTTCAATGTGCAGTGTAACCAGGAGCCACTTCTTGGAACTGCTCTGTTTAGAGTGATTTACAGATGAACTATGAAGGCTCATATCAAATGTGTCCTTATAACTGCCCCAGAAAACTGAGTCCATGTCTCAGGAGCATTGTACATGCTCTCTAAATAAAATATTGAGTTGTTGTAGGGGTTGGCATGTAATCTAGCTTGGCTCTGCACATTCTAGAGAGTCCTCACATCTAAAAATGGTTGAGTGTTGGCTTGGGGAGAGATGCATGTCATACCTATCACTAGAAACCACTCACAACTCTAAAGGCATGAATGATAGGCAGATATGTTCATTTCTATGTCTAGTTTGGAGCTACAGAACATCATCCAGAATGTGCCATTTGCTATGACTGTATTCATCAGCCAAGGCAACATCTGTGTATTCTGAAAATGTATTTGCCCCTCTCTCCAGGGAGGTCAGAGGTCAAGTATCAGCAACAAGAACACACCGCAGAAGCTGGTAGGGATTCATTGTTTTTGCTCAAAGTTACTTCAGCTCAGGCAGGTGTGTACTAGGTCAATGACAGATAGCCTTCAAGCTAGCGGTTTTAAATAGTAACACCACACTTCTGCCCAATATGTAATTTGCACAATTTCATATAACCTATACTAAAACCTATCCTTTTAACTGGTGAAAACTCATCTCATGTGGATGCAATGATAGCTCTTCTGGGCATGATGATAAGGATACTTCCAGAAGGCAAGGAAGAATGAAATAATATCTCAAATTATGTAATCCTCACTGTGTGCCCTGTCCTCCATCTGTGGCCTTATAGTGGCTTCAGAGAAAATTCATCTTATAAGGTGGTACAACCCAAATATTCCTTTCGTGAATAAAAAAAAAATTACAAATCCTGCGCCGTGAATACACACGCATGTCGCTCACGGAGCCTGGATGGGCACAGATAAAACGACACCCACACTGGGCCCACACACATACTCATACACACACATACACGCACATCCCAAGCTGCCATCTAATCTCCTGAGCTCCCAGAGTTCCTGGCCTTGGGCCATTAGAATGGGCTAACCGAGTACAGAGGGAGCAGGAGAGGGATGGAGCAAAGGAGAAATGGGAGGAGGGGCAGTGAGTCAGGGGGAGAATGAGAGACTGTCAGAGAGAGAAAGAGAAAGAATGAGATGAGCAACAGTAGAGGGAGGGAGGCGGAGAACAGGCAGGAGACATGGAGACAGTGAGAGGGAGGGCGCTTGTCTTTGGGAAATGGAAATCCTTTACAATCTAAAGTGGTTTCCTCTCCCTTCCTTCCTCCATCCTGTTCTCTGTGCCCTCTCCCTCCCCCAGAGCTCCCACGCTGCTAACTAGAAAACTGTCAGTGTATTTAACAGTGAGGCGCTACCCTCTACAAAGCTGTGGACTTTACAAAGAAAATCTTCTTCTCTTTCTTTGTTCACCGAAATGACAATTAATTAAAACTATTTCTCAGGATATTGTTTTTAATGTATCTTTTCATCATACATTCATATATTTACAGACTTTTTTTAGAGACAAACATCAACTTTTCAAGGAAATAGAAGCAAAGAAGATTTGAAGACAGTGCTTTTTTTTTTTTTACTGAGCAGGGCTTGGGAGGATTTTAAAAGCCCAGGAATCATCAAATTTCAGAAAACAACTAAATCATTTTTGATAAAATAAAAGTATCATAGAAATTGGAATCACAAGGTCTTCGCATGACAACTACAGTATGCAAACTGATCGAACACTGTCCCTGCAGACTGCAACGGAAGAAGACTTTATTTATTTACCTGTCTCTTTGTCTAGATCTCTAGGTCTAGATCTCTCACGCTCTCTACCTCTCTCTCTCTCTGTTCCTCTCTACAAAATCTTCCTGAAAAGAAGAGGCTGTCTGCTAAATCATCAGTTTCAAAGGGTCCCCTTCCTTTTCTGTCAGCCCCAGGTTATTTTTACCCCCGCCCTCCACCTCCCCGTGCCTCCTCCCATCCATCCCTCCCTTTCCAAGAGAACTCTCTGTGCCAATTTGTACTCTCTTAGTCACGCCAAGCACTTATCTTGTCCCCACTGAATGCCTCTGCAATCAAACCAACACTTATCCGGTTGTAAGGCATTCTAATGGCCGACTGATAATGAAACTCCTTCATTGTGAGTTAACAACTGGCTAAGAGATGTATGAAGTCTACATCACAAGCGGTGAAATTGTTGATGACGGCCACAGCCTCTAAAAATCAGCTCTGCTGCTACAGCTGCAGCTGCTGCATTCTGGGTATTTTGTGCATTAAACAATAAGCAGAAATTTAAAGCTGTATGTATGGGCTTGCATTATGACACACTCCCTCTAATGTTTAGCATTCAGAAAGGCTAGGTCTGGAGTTTAGTGCCAGATCCAGTACCAAGAATACCTCTACTATTCCCTTGCAAACACACATATGTTGTCAAACATACACCTAATTAAGGCTCATTGCTTTCACAAAAAAATACCCATATTTATTTTGAAAGGAGCAGATTGTTTTAAATGCTTGGCGCCTGGATTTTATGTACTTACTAAAAGTTGTATCTCTCCTGCAAAATGATACTTCAAAATGACACTTCAAGTTTTCTGGTTAAAGAAACAATTTTGTGGAAACACAAATAAAAGAGAAAACAAAAGACAACTATTGGTTAAACTCTGATGTGTTTAAGATGCAAATGGCAATTTTAAAAGTCAATTTTCACAGATTAGCTGGTATGACATGTTTTTTAAATGTGATTTCCACACATTTGCAAAAAAATAAAAAATAAAAATAAAATAAAAAAATAAAATAAAATGACAGCTGCACACCATCACAGGTGACTCCTCAAGCTACAAATTCAAACTTCCGCTCTGTATTGATTCTTAGCCCACCCATGTTAGCCCACAAAATGTGGTGAATGTGATTAAACCAGGCTTTCAACTTGCTGCTGGAGTCTGGTGCAATTGATACTGCATAACATATGATGACCAGCATCTGTTTCATCTCTAAAAGGACAGTAATTTGAAGAAAAAGGAAGCAAGCAAATAACTGACTCATTTTTCTGGGTTTTCCTTTAATTTGTCACCGGTCTGTCTTGGTAGGACCAGTTTATCGCAAGTTTTGGTCTTTCCATGGGATTGTTGACCACAAAAATGTAGAATATGACAAGCCTTAGTCTTTAAATACACTTGAAGGTTTGTTTTGGTTAAAGGAGTAAGCACTGAATGTAAATGGCCTTTTCAGATTTTATGTGATCTTAAATAAAAGACATATTTTCCATTTGTGAATCATATTAAAAAGAAGCCCGAAGCCATAATTGGCAAACATAAAGTCATGAGGATATGGCTGTACTGAAACAGATTCTCAAAACTCCATTTCAAGTAACACAGATGAAAAAAAATTAATGAGTTGGGAAAATTGATGAATAATTTATAATTGTCACTAGGTTCTTCTGCCTTCCCTTTAGCTATGCTGTAATGATGCCAGGATAGGCATTTCAATATGCTTTCAGGGCTCAAAGCCATATTTGATTATGCAGTGCCAATGCAGGTAGCGGAATGATTAAGTTTGTAATATTTATTTAACTGGCCAATTAAACAGATTCAAGATAATATTTGAAGTATGACAGATTTCAGGAGAGATTCACAGGAGTCCCCATTATGATATTAAGACAGGTATGACTGTAATCATTTATTCTAAAATATTTTATTCTAAGTAATCAGAATCTATATTTACATCTCTGCCATCAGTATCAATTAGAATGGCTTTTCCTTCACTCTCACAACTGAAGTTGATATGCTGATTACAGAGCATTTGTGCTGTTGTCCTAAACCATGTCAGTATACCTTTGAGAGGAGGCCTGGCAGATGAGAAGCAATCATGCTGAACACATGCTCTTGTGCGCCTCTTCACAAGCAGACGACTACAATCATATTGATTAGTGCTTTGTTCAGACCTCTTGAACAATCAAGCAGACCCTCATCACAAGACACTTGAGTGAGCCTCATTCACCACAGAGACTATTTGAAACACATTGTGGCTGTTGTATGGTGTTCTCCGTTTTGATTTGGCCAATGACAACAATGCCAACATCTTGCTTTCAAAGGCTTAACTTTGAGTATCATTAAGGTGCAATCCTGAAATCATCATCATAGAGGAGTAAAAAAAATGAGGGTACTCTGCAGTGCATCATTTAGATAGATTAAAGGATGAGATGGTGATTATGGAAGTCAATACTGCTGTTCTATAAATCGCTGTGTGTAAAAACACACACCCAGACCACATAGAAGCATATAACTGTAATGCAAACACATGTATTTTGTGCAGCAGCACAGTTGGTGACTCATGCAAGTTGAAGTAATCTGTTTTTATCTGACATCACACTGTCTGATGACATTTTAGCCCATTGTAAACACCATTGGGAATTGATTAATTGGGAATTCAGAAAGGTAAAAGAGGAGGGGATTTATAAAAACAGGACCACTTCCCATAGTGCACTGATTGGTCTGACTTTAAACTGCCAGTTCAATCAATTCTTATAAAATCTGAGCTTGTGAAGTGTAGGGTCACTCACCTTTGCATTGATTGGTGTTCTTGTCCAGGATGGCCTTTGTTGACACAATCTTCCCATATCTGTAAAAACAACAATTGAACATTCTGATTAAATGTTGAATTATTTTAGCCATTTTTAACATCTGGAACAATATTGGTTGTTCCTCGAATCTGATGCAGATAAGTTGCCATACTATCACCATGGCTCTAAAGTTCCAACGTTGCTCTGCCAGTCAACCATTTATTTGGTCAATCACTTTGGTGGACACAAAAGGACATTCATGTTCTCCAGAGGATAAATCTAATGACTTTGGTGACCCCCTCACTTTTCACCTAGCACCATCATGATGTTCAAATTTGTTTGAATTGAGTGTCTTAAGCACTATTGGGTGGATTGCCAAAGTCCCCTTCAGGATGAACTGTAATTACACTAACTTTTCTTCTGTGGGTCTGTTTCCATCACAGGCACCTTCCCGAAGGAAAGAACCCTCTGAGGAACTCAAGTCCCATACTTGCATTTCCACAGGGAGAACCGGCATCTAGATTAAGTGCCAGGGAGATAGCTTGTAATCATCAGGATGTGGTAATGCAACAGACTTTCTGACTGGATTGGCCAATGGTTTTGTTCCCCATTTTTGCAGCAAACACATTACACACACATACAGCAACCCGTGTTCTTTTGCTATGTCAGTGGACTGATTTGCTTAATCTTCCTGAGACTTTAGCCCAGCTATGGAAGCACAAATCACAATGCACTGGAGGAGCTTTTACCCCGGGAAAGTTTTTGGCTATTATTGCTTTTAAAAGTTCCTTTTGGTGGAAAAGCAACTTAACATTTTCATAAAAAATGTGAATGTGGTTTATTACCTGCTAAACTAATGACACTGTAAACACGACACCAGCGTAATGTCAGCATGTTAGCATTGTCATGGTGAGGATGTTAGCATGTTGATATTAGCATTTAGCTCAAAGCACCTCTGTAGCCTCCTAGTTGTGTTTTACATGAGGTGGTTACATGAAAACAGATTAGTCTCTAAATTAGAGAAATGTAACCACCTTCTTCAAAAAAATGTTGAAAGGCAATGTTCAGGTTCAAGTTTGAACCTAAACAGCTCAGGTAAAATAAAAATGACAAACAAAATTGAACAAAAACTGATCCTAACATAGTTTCTCAGGGTGTCCACCTTATCACGGTTTGATTTTCTAGTCATGCTTCAATCTATCCATTCTGTCCTTATCCATTTCAAATCCCAACCGCAGGCCTCAGCACACTGCCAGTTCTGTCTCATAAATGATGATAATAACCAGACATCTGTATGGCACCCTATCCTGCTGGAGGGGCCTATAAGAGAGACAGACAACATCCACACCTCTCTCTATCTGTTCTCTCAGCCAACTTTTAATGTCTCCTGTCCATTTCACTACCTCCCTCTCTTTCTTATGTTTGACACCTCTGCCTCTATCTTTGTCTTCTTTCCTTCTCTCCCCCTCCATCCCACTTCTATTCTCCAGCTCTCTGTTCTCAGAAAGAAGTTAATAATGTTTCTTATCAGCCCAGCTTTTCATTCCTCCTGGAAAGAGAGGAACACGAAACAGACAAAAAAACGAGAAAGAGACGGAGAAGGTATGAGGAGGGTGGAGGGAGGGGAAATGTCTATGTGGGGAGGGGACCAGAGCTTGGATCACTGAGATCGGCCTGGATCACTGCCTGGCTCGGTGAATGAGACTTTTTAATTAATGTTTTAACACTGCTGCACAATGACTGACTCGCTGACTGGCTATCAAGCAGACTGACAGACTGACAAGCTGGCTGACTGGCTAGTTGACTGGCTGATGGTTCCAGGTGAGGGATGGAATATTCGCTCTTCCCTTTTGGAGTAAAAAACAAGGGGTGGGTGGTGGCATCGGGGAGGGGAGACAAAAACAACAGAAAAACCAGGCGAAGATACAACACAGGAGGTTAAGAGCAGAGAAGGTTAAAAAAAACCAAGGGGAGGGAGCGAGAGACTCGAAGGGATGAGAAATAGACAAGGAGAGGGAGAGCAGTCAGTCAGAAGATAAAAAGAGACACTGAAGGCGAGGAGGAAGCGAGGTAGTCAGGGAGCGATGGAGCGATAGTAAGAGGTGTTTAATAAAGAAGAGATCATTTAGTTGTCACCATCAGGAGAGTCTCTGTCAGGCAACTGCTTCTGTCAGTGAGAAAAAGAGAACAGAGACTAGCTCGCCTGACAGCCTCACATCAAACTCTATTGGGACAGGAGACTTTAGAAATAAAGATGGAAAAAAAAGCTTTAAAAGGCTGCTATCACACCTAACATGACAGCTGAGCAGCTTATGATCTCACAATTGGTAAAGAGAAAATCACTGCTTTTTTTCTGGACAATGTTCAATTTTCACTAATTTTCTTGCAATTTAAGATATTTTTAGGGTATTTACAAATCCACCGATTGTGACAGGCTGAAATCAAGTCTGATGTTTGCCCGAGAGTTTTTTTTTTTTTCTTTTTATTACAAAGTCATGGCTGGTGGTAAACAAGGTCTTTGGCCTGCGGTTCGGGGAGCAATCCAACGGCTGCAGACGTGGAAAACACTCTGAAAAAACAAGGCAGGACTAATCGCCCACACATATACGCACAAGCAAACACACACACACAGACACACACACAAGGCAACATCGCAGATCAAAAACGCAAAACAGTAATCACACATTACACACCATCTGGCAGTACCCAGCTCTTTGTTGACTACTGCCTCCAGCAGTTCAAACTTGGTGTCAGTGTGTGAGTGTAAACACCTACAGTGCCTGTGTGAGTGTATGTGCCTGGATGAGTCTGAGTATACAAATACTAGTGTGGGTGAAATTCCTTGCAATGTCTGTGCGTGCGTGTGTGTGTGTTTGTTTGTGGAGTGAGTATGAATGCATGACAAAGATCTCATGCACCATCGGTGTTTTGGCAGGTTGTTGATCCCGGCAGAAAAGTGAAACATTTCCAGACTCTGTTTGTGCATTTGTGCGTGTGTATCTGTCTGTGTGTGTGTGTGTGTGCGTGTGTGTGTGCTGCGTGTGTGTGCATGAATGTGTGACAAAGAAAGAGAGAGTGAGAGGAAGAGAGAGAACTACAAGAGGTATCAACTGACATTATGAATCTTGAAAAAAATATGCTCACAGTTGTGTTTTCACAAAGTGGAAACCAAATACAGCGTATGTTTAATGTGTGGCTGTGTTTGTGTGAGTGATATCGTCAGATCAATGTGTGTGACGTACAAGCAAAAATCCACCTGTTCTTTCTTCAGTTACACATTTTAGCTGGATTGAAAAACAAAAGGAGAGGAGAGGAGAGGAGGATGACGCCATGGCCTTGGGGAAATGTCAAATTACAACAACACTGCATCATCCAAAATGGTGTCTCACTCTGGACTTGACTCAGTGGTAAAATTCCATTTTATCCAGGCAGTTACAACAATCTGCTATTGTGGTGAATAAATGGAAGAAAGTATTGATAACAGATCAGATGATGAGGTAAGGAGGTTGAGGATAGTGTGGAATATGAGGAGAGAAAAGTGCAGAATGTCCTGTTCTGTGTTCAACCCTCGACTGAAAGCCTTTCTTTGAATCCAGCAGAGGCCTGGAACTAGTTGAAATAACATCAACCTGCACTTGACCCAACGGCAGTGACACATGAGACACTCATAAAAGCTATTCAAATACTTAAAACATACCACCAAAGGACTAAAAGGAGCCAGATGGTCAGGGTTAGCGCTTCCGTATTTCATTATTTTCCATTGTGTCATAGAAACAGTAAGTGAAAAGGTTCTGGAAGGGATCTGAGACTGTAATTTGTTTCCATTGAATGCTCATGACAACTAAAAAGGCAGTAACAGGAGTGAAGTGTGAAGTAACACTGGAGCAAATTTTCAACAAGCTTGACAAAGTGAAGTGTCAACTGCAGTTCACTGAACTCACTGTCATGTTCATGAAACCAGTTTGAGATGACCTTGGCTTTGTAACATGGTGCATTATCATGCTGGAAGAAGCCATTAGAAAATGGGTCATAAAGGTCTGCACATAGTCAGCAACACTAGTCAGGCTGTGGCATTCAGACACTGAACAATGATTGATTAGTATTGAGAGGCCTCAAATTTGTAAAAGAAAACATTCCCCCTACCATTTCATCACCACCAGCGGTCTGGACTACTGACACAAGACAAGTTGAGTCCACAAATCCTGTTTTCAACCATCCAGTTTTGGTGATAGTGTGCCCACTGCAGCCCCAGATTTATGTTCTTGGTGGTAGAATCCAATGTGGTCTTCTGGCCATTCTCCTCTGATCTCTCTTATCACAAAACTGTCTCTCAAACCAGCCTGTCTGGCACCAACAATCATGCCACGTTCAAAATCACTGTATCATAGTGAAAAATGCTGATCACAAGTTGCCAAAACAACCAACAGTCCAAAACCTGCAAGTATTCAACTGACAACAGTGAAAAGCAGCAGTCTTGAAATAAATCCTTGAAATGAATGATTTACATGTATTTATAGGGTACAGTATACTGACAAAATGACAAAAAAAACTTCCCTCCCTGCATTTTGTCTTTCAGTTATAAACTACTCACAAGGACTTGCTGGCTAACCTAAAATTCTCTTCTTTTCCCTGGCTTCATAGAAATGCTACAAAGCCCCAAAACACAGCACAGTAGAAGAATGTCTTTCCACAGCAGTGGTCGGGGTTGGGTTGGTGGGGTGTAGGGCTGACAGACTGACTTTCACTATGACAATCCTTTTAGGAAAAGGTACATGTCTTTCAACACATGGAAACTCTTTAGAATCCTTGCCAAAACTGGAGTTTTTTTTTCCACCAAGAAGTGTGAAACACAAAGAACAGTAAGGCCACTGAAACTGACAGTATTTTCCAGACTGTCAAGATTTAAGGAGGAATGTCAATATGAAACTCAGTGCACCCAATTTTGGCAGGCTTGACAAAATCACAGTGCACCCTGTTTCTATGTGTGTGTTTGTGCATGTCTGTGTCTGTGTGTGTGTGTATGTGTGAAGTGTTAATGACAATCCTCAGAGGGCCTTCACAGCATCAGACCTGTGTTTTCATTCCCTTGTGCAACACCGTGAGCCTATGGATGCTCACCGTTTGATGTCTACTGAACCAGTTCCCACTACTGACACCCACACACACAAACACACACGCATCATTTCTACATCTCTTCAGGACGTCTGTGAGTGTATATATGCATTATGAATATGTGCACATTCTGTGCATTTGTCGGTTCTGTGTGTTCTGTCTGGGGCTGTGTATGTGTGTGTGTGTGTGTGTGTGGGTGGGTGGGCATTTATGAGTGTACACGCAGGTTGGTCTCTGTGTGTGTGTGGTATCTCCTAATTGGGGATCCGATACAGCTGTCTTGTCTCTTGCATTTCCCTCATTTTTTTCCCCCTCTCTGCCAGTTAGACTCAAACAGACAAACACAGGGGGAGGACTGAGAGAGTGCAGTGCTTCAGAAGTCTTCGAATTCATTCCCCATATGTAGTTTAACATCTTCAGGCGCTATAAAGAAATTAAGTCTTGAAGTGTTTCCATGATGAAAAGGCAATGTGCTGTGAATTTAAAGGATGACTTGATGTCACTGAAACACTGATGATTAAAAGATGGAATCTGTCTTTGAAATATTAGGTAATATATTTCAGGATAGAAAGATACGTCAAGGGTTCAGGTTTCAAACAATCAGCTGCTACCATAACATCAAGCACATTCATGTGAAGCTTTTCAAATCTCCATTAGCCATTCTGCAGGTTTTAGAGCAAGACTATGTTTTTTCTAACTGGGCTGCTGATGATTAACGAGAGATTGTAAACTCATTCAGTGTTTTATATTCTTCTCCAGTGATTTCTCCTTTGAGTGGCTTTGAGTGGTTAAAGCTTGTCTGTCCTCATACAACCCCTCCATCATCAAGTAGACTAGCAGATAGATAGATAGATAGATAGATAGATAGATAAGAGTAGTGAAGTAGTGGCTAGTATGGGAGAGAAACAGGAAGACAACAAGTGTGAGTGAAAGCAAGCAAGCAAGCGAGAGAGAAATTGCCCTTGTGCAACGCTTTAGATTCTGCTCACGTTCTGCTCTGTCCCCAGACGTTAAAAGTGTGTCCATAGTTTGGGCAACCGGGGGAGTGATTGGAAATGTCAGCTGACAACAGCACTTTTCACTGACACTCTGAGAACTGGCACAGAGACAGGGAGAGAGGCAAGGGAGGGAGGGGTGAAGGATAGAGGGAGGGGGACAAGAGAGAGAAGGATGCGTGGAGGAAATGAGGAGGATGACAGAATGGGAAGGGAGAGGATGGTGCTGGTGGGCGGGTTGGCGCACACACACACACACAAGCCACTTCCAAGTAACAAGCAGGGATGGGGATGACATTGAGTTAAGCGTGTGGGTGTGAGTCAGAGTCAAGGACTTCATACTTCGTTATTCACTGTAACGCTATATACTGAATAAGAAATGACTGTTGAGTGTATTGTGCGTGTGTGTCATGTATCATCATCAATGAGTGACAGAAACTTCTGCTGAGTCTAACTTCCAAAAAGCGGAAGAGTTGGGGCAGGCTAAGACCACTGCCCAACAGAACTGCTCCCTCCCCAACTGACCTTTCCTAAATGTTACTGGCCACTTGGCACACTGACTGGGCCTCTAATGAAACTTTTATTGGCCCCCATTTTTCACCCTGTTTCTCCAGAACGCCTCCAGGGCTAAGCTGAAATACAACAGGCTTGAACTGCAGCTGACACGCAGAAGGGCACGATATGGTGCGCGCGTGTGTGTTATAGTCTTCACATTTTATTTTTATCTTCCTTTTTCTTCATTCCAAAATCAATTAGCTCAATTAGAAATGTTGATGAGATCATTTAAAGACCTTACCTGCAGAATATTTAGCTCAACATATAATTCTCCAATTACATTTGATGATATGAGGTGTTAGCTGTAGGCAAACAAAAGAGCCTCTGTGGGAGAGCTGGGTCTGTCATTTGCATTACATTCTCTGTTGGCTCTGTTTGTCCAAATGGGGACAAATGAGAATGAAATGAGAAGGATTGACTTTTAACAGAAAGAGAAAAGGTAGTGAAGGGCCCAGCTTTACTGAGTCCAATGCTACTTTCCTATTCTTATAATTTGAGGATGATCAGTATTTGAATTGGTGGAGATATGTTTCATTTTGGCAAATCTGCAACAGCTACTGTAAAATACTAGATTGCCTATAATAATCACATCTAAAATTATACTGGTATTACTTGGTGGCTCCTAAATGCAGTGTAGTCACATTACAAGTTTTATTTTATTTTTACACTTTATTATTATCACAAAATAAGTGAAGAAACCTGCCATATCAATATGCAATGTCCCAAAAAGTTGGTAAATCTGTTGGATATTGCAGGGTTTGAGACTTCTGCTGAGAGGGGACAGAAGGACGTCTGTGTTTATCCTACTATGTGAGTGTGTGTGTGTGTGTGAAGGGAAGGGAGCGGATGGGTTAGCCCCAGCTGGGTTGTGTTTTTACGTCTGAGGAAGCACAGAGGAGGGACACAGAGGTCAAGAGCAAACTGTTGATACTCATTAGAGGCTGCTGTTGGACTCACGCAAAACTAATTACCACAAGCTGAACTGAACTAAGCAGGAATGAACTGAACTCAACTGCACTGAAGGACACTGTTCAACTCATCAGATTAAATAGAACAGAGTGGAGTAGAATAGAATAGAGCAGAGCAGTACTCACGGCTGGCAGAGTTTGATGAGGTCCTGGTCAGTGGTGGCCGGTGGCAAGCCTCTGATGTACAGGTTGGTCTTACTAAGCTGCTCCACTAGCCCACCTCCCTGACCTCCACCTCCACCTCCACCTCCTCCTCCTGTGGTACCGGGACTGGGCGGAGCCATGGGTGGAGGAGGAGGAGCATAGGACTGCTGTAGAAAAGGAAAAAGAGAAAGAGAGGGAAAGGTCACTTAAGGTCACAACAGAAAAAAATACTTTTTTTGCCATATTCTGTGCCATAATAAAAACAAATCCAAGAATGCCAAACAAAACTATTTTCAGTTTCTGCCCCGCAGTCCTACTCACTAAACAAAACATCTTCTTTCTACCGAACTCGCAACCTTTTGAATAATCTCTTCCTGCATCAAGTCCCACTGCAATATCTTGATTCAACAGGAAGCACATCAAATTAAGGAAGCAGGATATGTGTAATTACTAGTGCTTGTTATGATTATGGTACCAAGTTTGACTACGAGCTTGTATCAATAACAATTATAGGCTTTGCTGCATCTTTGCAGTAACTTCTACTGCTTTAGTTAGCTTTAATGATACTGCAATAAACATTCCTCATCAGTCAGTGTCATCATAATGACTGGATTGACCTGCTGTAAGTCAGTGTTTTACTGTTTTGGATCAGGAAATGTTTCAAGCCACTGGCAGCTTTCTGAAGGATGAAGATGTTTATAAAGTGTTGATGGACAGAAGGCTGTGAGTATGTGTCCTTCTTCTGGTGTGTGGGTTAGCAGACCACAGACAGATGAATCAGCACACATTCAAAATATAAAATAGTTGAAATTGTCCAGAAAACTGCATCTTGAAACTGTATCTTCCAACTCAATTGCGCTTAGACCAAACAGAGCAAAGGGAGTCTTCATGATCAGAAGGTACTGTCATCTATAGTATTTACAGAACATTCTTCAGCTAGGCAAGACTGTATTGGACACATTTACTGTCAAGCATCCCTTTATGGGTGCACAAACCATCCAGTGTTTAAACCGGGCCTGGGCTCTTTATCACCCCTAACTTACTCAAACGTTTCCAATCAGCCTCCACTGTCCAATTACACAGCTCAGTACTGGCTAAATGACTTAATAAGATGACCATTTCTGGCAGTGGAGGAAGGCTAGTCTGAGGATTATTGAGGGTTTGGGTCAACTGGTGGGTTTAGAGTGCATGCTGACCCCTGCCTGCCTGCTGCCTTAGGCAAACTATTAGGTTAAGTTTGAAGGAAGTAAACAAGCCTGATGGCTCATATGACGACAGCGTTCAAAACAAACTCTGTCTGCTGCCTAGATGTTTGGAGCAAAACAGCCATGCTGGCTTGACAAAGAAGTCTGGTCTCAGCATTGGTCCCTCTGTTAGGAACTAGATGATACAAGTTCAAGAACCTACTGCAGTTTGGGACAATCACAGACCACTTCCACTGTGTGCCGCGATGACAAGTGAGAGAGACAGGCAAAGGAGGTGGATGGAAGGGGAGGACAAGAGAAAGGAAGAGTGTATGTGCTTGGATGTATACTGTCTGTGTATTGTGCATGCATACGCATATGTTAGTATAGCGTCTGTGAGCTTGTGTGTGTGAGCCGGTGTTTGTGATAATGACAGGTTGTCACCACACAGCAATGTGGAGCCTGAGCCAGCTCTGATATTAATCCATTACCTGTACTTCCCTCAACTGGCACACAATTCCTGACACACACCACACACACACACAGAGGCATGCTGGCAGCTCAGAAAAGACAGCACTAACAGGATTCAACACATGTACAGCAGACATGCAGCGGTAAAAGGAGATGGTGCTTGTGCTGCAGTGTCATTTACAGGCCAGTGCCTTACACTAACAGCCCAGAATGAGCCTATACACTTCAACAAAAACAAAGTACAGAGAAGAAAAAAGGCTACACTGGGTAATATTTCATTTTAATGGCTGTGACAAATACTATACTATATTGCAAGTGTCTTCTAAAACCCTTACATTTGCAGTATTTTTAGCAGAATATCTCCCAATACAGTGTTTGCTGAGAAAATATTACCTCTGAGTCTTCAAGCTACTGACAGTGCAAATGTAAGAAATACACAGAGCTAAAATTGACTGTATCCTATCAATTAGTTGACAGAGATATAATCAGCGATATATTAAGTCAGTTATCAAGCAAAACTTGTTACACATTGTGCTGATTCGATTTGCTGTTTTTCTTTTTTTAAAATGATTTATATATGATTTTCAGACATTTTATTCATTGAGTGATTAATCAATATTGAAAATAATCATTAGTTGCAGCCCAAAACATCACTAGCAGTACAAAAATAGAGCTGTCTAAATTCATGAGGAATGGCTTGCCCTGTGTGTTTTATTAAAAACAGCATTTTAGTTGCTAGAAAACAGACACACAGAGCAAAGAACAAACTTCCAGAGGAGCAACCCAGTGCTAGACAGTGTGCTATTTGTACTGAAAAGTGCGTGTATGTGTTTGCATGTGGTGCCTGTGATCGTGATAATGAGAACCTCACTTCTTCAAAGGCTGATCTGTGTTGAGGACTGGTTCAATATAAACCTTCTGACAGTAGGTTTGTTTACCGACCACCTCTAAAAGATAAAATGTTTGATGGGAAGTGATACAAATGACCAGGCTGAAATCTGGAGAAATACCCACTGGAATAAAGCTATAACATGCTTAGATAGCACATTACACACGTTAACACAGATACAATACCAGCACATGCAGTACATGCACATACATGCACGAAACATGAACACACAACAGCCTTTATTCCACACACACACACAGTCAGCTTTATCGTGCATTGTTCATTCCACCATGATCAGGAACAGAAAGAGCCTTTCTTAGATTTCACACACACACACACACACACACTCAGATGTCCAGGTATGCACAAATGTACAAAATCTCTCTCCTTCCTCACTCGCTGACACAACACACACACACCTGATCAAAGGCCTTGCCCAGGGAACCTCTTTCAGCCAATTTGTGCAGCTGTGAGGGTCTGGGTGATAGTGAGCTGTGTGTAATGTGTCAGAGACTGTGATAGGGAATCCTTTGGTATTAAATCTCTCTCTCTCTCTTTCTCATCCTTTCCTTCTCTATACCTTTCGCTCACTGTCAAATTTGACTCACCATCGCTCAATCTTTTTGCTCTTTTCCTCTATCCTCTACTTCCCACATACTGCCTCTATATCTCCCTCTCTCACTCCTTCACCCTCGTCTCTCTCCCAGTTCCTCCTCTTTTTTAAGGATTACTCTCTGCAGTGATTATTAGTATGGACTGAAAGCTGCCTCTCAGCTGGTATTGTTGACACACACTTAGTACAGTGGAGCAGCTCTACGCCCAGTGGGGAAAAGAGCTCCCAAGACATGTTTGGGCTTATCACACAAAATAAACACAGTCACGGGTTTCGTAGATTTCATCGCCGCTAGGCCTGTGAACTGCAAAACATGCTGCAGTGTCATATATTGTGCCCAACGGCTTCCTATTGAAACATATATTTGACAGAGGAAACAAGTTACCCTTACTAAAAGACAAAAAAAGAAAAAAAATGTTCAGAGCACAAATATTTGCTCAGTTTCTTTCCATAAGCAACAATGCAGCTGTAATACCATCACTTGCATCACCGTGAACAGGTAACAGAATGCTGGTCTGTGTATAGGCCTACTCCATGACATACACTTTTACCGTCAACTCACTATTTACTGTGTATTTTGTCAGGAGCGACCCAATAGCCGAATAGTTAGGGTGTGTGCCATCTGGGCCTTAGTGCCCAGACTCTTGATGTTGTTTTTTAATTTAATTTGTCACCTGGATATTAAATATTCAATTTCTCTTTGAAATAACTGCTTGCTTTGGTCTCATTTTGAGAAACATGGCTTTAGAGGCTTAGTGAGATAGTGCAGCTGGTCCTGTTGACTCCTGTGTTTTAACTGTCTACAAACCATTCCTCTTTTGTGGAGCAGTTTATATTCAAGCAGAGGACAGTTAAATAAAAGTGGATGGCGCCACATAGTTAATTAGCTAGTTAGCAGCTACAACAGCTTCCTCTGTTTTTAACTCTCAGGCTTCTTGTTCCGTGAAAGATCAGCACTGTCAAGATGGCTGATTTATTTTGCCTCCATTAGTGAACACCCCACCACCCCACCCCGCCAATTTTCGTTTTTACATACTGAGGCTCAGTGCGTGTCAGTGTGCTGCTATTGTATCTATGCACGTTGATCTTTGTTTGAGCAAAACAGAGATGTAAAGGTAAAAAAGACACAGACAAAGTGAAAGACAGAAATAAGACTTGAGAGATTAATAGCCAAAATGGGTCTACTCTGTAAACTCTGTTCTATACATTCTAACGAGGCATCTCTGGCAATTAGCCCCTCAATGTGCATCTAATATGATGTAACACATTCTTTCTCGCTGCTGTCAGTGCAAATATATATGCAAATAATGCCATACATTCATTGCAAAGATCAGGCACAACATTCAGCATGAGTCCATCATAGTAGGAGGGATGGAAACTCACACAGTGATGATATAGTACAGGGGGAGGGGTTGCTCAGTCTCAGAGAGGGGTGAACTCTGGGTAAAAGGTAGGAAGGAAGGGATACAGAGATGGAACAGAGACAGTGACAGAGAATGTGGCAGAGAAAAGAACAGCGAAACGGTGAGAGAGGGATGGCTGATGAAGAGATCTCAGTGAGAGGGGATAAGGGGAAAGAGGATGGGACATGGGAGAAAGGAAAGAGGGGGACATGGGAGAGCGGGTTGTTCCGGCCTCCTCTGATGCTTCCTGAAATACAGAGGAAAGAATGCGGGCTATTTTTAGGTCCAGCGCTGAGATTCTCTCTTACTTTCAGTGCCTCTAAACACAGCAGCGGAAGGGTTTAAGGAAGAGCTTATGAATACATCGGAATGGAAACATGGCTCCTAATATACCATCCCCGTTTGGAGATTACGCAAGCAGCTAAATTAAGCCTTGCTTATTGCTTCTATCGGAAGCCTTGAAAAGACAACAAATCTTTTCAGGAATTTACAAAAAACTGGCATGTCCAGGCCTTCTGATTGAAAGATAGTGCTTCAGGGTGTTGCAATCACAACAAAGACGAGAAATACTCAGAATACTTTGAACAAAGTTTTATTTATGTTAGGAGAAGCAGAGGTGACTGCAGAAAGTTCAGTTAATGCTGCGTACAGGTATAAATAAGTTTCTTGGAGACAAGCCTAATGATATCCAGTACAGGATACTTACAGGTTTCCAAGTGTCAAGTTGAAGAATGTGTAGGCCAGAGGTATAGCCTGTGATTACACTGGGGAGTACTTACATGTTATGCACTGATGATCAAGTTTGTAGGACTAATGACAACCATACAGCAACTACATGTTTCATTAAGTTAAATGTAAGGCTTTTAAAAACCACATTTCATACCAGTTATGATCAAATACCAGCACAAATTTGCAGTTAAAATACATGTCAAATATCAGTCTTTGTGATTGGGGTTATTTGTCACTGGACAAAAACATACCACACCAGCCACTATATTTTACAAGCGTAATACTAGATTTTACTATACCCCTGAGCTAATACAGCCATAATTATTGTAATTTAAGGCTGCTTAGGGTTTTCAGGGCCTGCAGACACTCTGCAGAAATAACTGGATATCATGTTTTACCAGGGTGTCTGCAAGTTTCATCAGCCCAGATTTAAGATCATTGTACGGTCAATCAGAATGGAAAATGATCACTTTAATTAAATATGCAGAAAGTTGACCTATCAGGATATAGTCTGCATGACCTATTTAATTTCTCATCAGAAGAGTGCAACAGGAAATTGTAGCTTTAGTGAGGCTTTTAAAACTACATTTAAAATGTAATATAAAGCAGTACAAAAACACACATACTGTAACACAAAATACTGCTGGTAAAATTTCCTCATCTTCATCAAAATGCCTCCCTTGTCTAACATAATAAAACCTGTCTTCTGTCAGTGCTCAGCTCTTCCGAAAATAAAGTCTTTGTTCCAGCATTTTAGAACCAGCAGTGCGATAAAGCCACTTACTCTAACGCTGATCTCGCGTTCTGCCTTCTTTGCTCTCTGCCTGTTCATCTTTCTGCCATTACATTTCATCTACTTCCACTTTCATCCTCTCTGGTCTTCTTGTTTATCTCTCACCTCTCCCCTAATATCCTCTCCTCTCTCATCACTCTCCCGCTCCCCTTCCCAAATGACTCCTTCCCTGTTTCTCTCTGTCTCCTCAGAAGAGCAGGTCGTCTAGGTTGCTTCCCCCGTAGAACACCATGTTCCAGCCGTCTACCTCTCTATCTCTCTTATTAACATCAGCAACAACAGCATCAACAACACTTGGGCTGTCATAAACAAGTTGCACAAACATCCCAGGAGGACATCCAGTTTGGGCTTAGTGCTGACTGACCTGGTGGGAGATAAGGAGATGATGGAGAGCGACAGTGGTGAGTTGCTGAACTCTCAGTGAATTCCTGTTTCTGAGAGGGTCAGAGAAGGGGGGAGAGCACAGGCTATGTGTGAGTTTACAGGCAAGCTGCTTAGTTTGATTTGAATCTGCGAAGCTATTGTTCTTGGGGTCAAAGCTAAAAGAATGTTTATGTGCGGGGTTATGGGAAATGTTTGTGAAAAATCTGCCAACATGAGCTCGTGCAACAACTCAACTGTATTTGGGTATATTCTGTATGTGTATTTATATATTTTGTGTGTATACATAATGTAATTGAAATTGAACTACAAAATGATACAATTCATCTTTAAGTAGTTGTATCTTTAGTCTAACAGCAGTCTCATGTTGAACAGTGAATGTTTTGAAAGTCCTGAATGAGCTAATGGTACAGTAAATACAAATAAATTACAGCGACATCTGTATATTAATTCATTAACATAACACTGGGATGGTGGTTCAGATGTCTGCACCATCTCCTTACAGCAGGCGGGTCCAAAGTACGAATACTGGCCGTGGATTGATTTTCATGGAGAAGCACAGACTGAACATAATCCAGGTTTCGGTGTATCATCCAATAATGACATTCTTGTTTGAGATAGAGCCGGTGGCCCCAGTGTCCTCCCACAACAGAGACGGATACATGGATGTTGGCAACATTTTTTTGCCCTGTCTGACGTAGAGCTGCAAGCAGAAGGAGATGGGCACCCACTGCTATGACAAATAAGCTCTGCCAGTGCACATATCTCATATGTATACTATACACAAGTTGGCTCAGATTTGAGTTGAAGCTATTTCTTGCACATGTTCTATTTAACAACAAATATCTCTGTCTAACAATTACCATAGCTACAAATCTAACAACACTAAAGCAGCTGACCATGCACCCTCTCTCTGAAAAAAAAAAAAAAAAACTTTCCTGAGTGACGTCCAAGAAAATCATTCCAGCACTTCAAAACCCACCCCAATGATTTTTTTCTCCACTTCTCTAAGTATATTAAGAAAAAAAATCATACGCTACATTCTTCTTTCTTAATTGCATGACCTCTAGCATGCAAGTTAAAAAAAGTGGGGGAAAAAAACATCCATACTGAAGAGGAGCTGTGCACAAAGCGCTTTTATTATGTATATTTATGCAAATTACACATTAGTTTATTCAAGAAAGTGTCTCTTGCTCCTCCTCTCATTGCCCCCTGGTCAGTGTTTCAACCCTGCAGTATGCATGAAGAGCAGCAGCAGACAAAACCTATATAAGAGGGAAAAGTATGGAGGTTTCATTGTTCTTCAGTGACTCCCCTCAAAGTTTAAAATGAAGCGATGTTAAATATTGCAGAGGTCTGTCAGCAGTAGCTCCAGTTCTTTGTCACTGCTAATGAACTCTAGATGTCTCCTTATAAGGTGAACTATATATTCCTACCCTTCGCTTATCATCCTTGATGCGTCTATCCTACTATCTTTGTCTCTTCCTTGTAATGGCAATCTCATCCTGCCCTCCCTTATCTCACCTCTTCTCTATTTCTTGTCAAACATTTGCTTTCCCTCCTGCCTACATAATTTCATCTCCTCGTCTTTTCGTCTTCAACTTTCTTCTCCTCTCCATTCCTCAGCTTTGAGCCTCTGCCTCTCTTCTCTGGCCATCGTCTCTTTCCTCTAAATCTCATCTCTCCTTGTGCCTCACCTCCTCCTATCTGCCTTCCCCACCCCTGCCAGCCTCTCCTCCAACACCCGTGCTGGAGTTAAAATATGAAACAATCCAGCTCTGGCTCTATGAGCAGGGGCTGACAGGCAACTGCAGGCATGACAACAGAGCCCTGGAAATCCACCACGGAGCTTTTTTTAATCCCAGGAATGACTTTTTACAGTATTTTGTTGAATGAGACAGAACAATCCTCTGCCAGTCCTTTCAGACAGTCAAATTACCATCAGAATAAGGGGGCATGAGAAGAAGACAGAATGCTTATATAGCATCAGGTCAAAGAATGGAGACTATAGAATAAGTGTACGGGCAGAATAATGTTCTCCACGGCAACAAGGAAGCTAAAAGATGGGTTTGGTGTGTGTGTGTCTGTGTGTGTGGGTGCACGTACTTGTGTGTTGGGTTTGTCTTCTCACAGCAACAATGAGAAACTGAAAGATAGCAATTGGCATGTGTGTGTGTGGGTGCTTGTATACTGGAGTTTACTCTCATTAGTGAATCAATTAAAATGTCTATAAGCGTAGCAACAACACAGGTCATGACATGCAATATATTATGAGGCAAGAGAAATGGGAATGGTAACTTATTGCATTACTGTAGCAGGCAGCTGAGTAATAATATCAGGTGTTGGATAATATATGGTGCTGAATAGATGTGCATTGTAAAAGTTGCAGAGGTGGAAGCTATAAAGAAGCACAGTAGGGTCATTGCTAGTTGATATTACCTCACATAGGTTAAACTGCTTTTAAAATTTACTGTGTGCCAGGATAAACCCTCAGACATGAGCCACTGCATTTTCAAGGTGCAAACACACATACAGCACACACACACACAAAAAGAGAAAAATACTCCTCAACATCCTGTAACAGACCATTTCCTTCAAAACATAAATGGAGACTTTAGATAAACCTGTCAGTTATAACAAGACTACGAGTCTAAAGCCATGCTCGCAGCTCTGTGAGGCTGCACTTTGGTACAGTGGTGCTTTGAGCTAAACGTTAATGCTGCATTCATGCAATGACAGCATAATGGGTAGAACAAGAAAAACACCCCTTATTCCGACTTGGAGTTGTTCACGCATATTCCAAGGTGGTTATTGGCTCTTGTGCTAACCCTGTAGTCACCAGAGATAAATAGCCTAAATTAGTGATTTTTGTTGTGTTATATACAGTATATGTATCAGTTCATTACCCAGTGAAACCAGATGCAAACAGTGTATAGCTTCGCTAAAATGAGCTGAATGGATTGTATATGTGTTTATACTGGATTTTATTTTGATGGAACTGCCTGTGGTGTCGCATTTGCACTCACTCCGCCAACAGTTTGTTGATTTGCCTGATGTTCTTTTCACTAAGTGGAAGATATCCTCGGTGTCAAAATTCCTGATATGTCCAACTTGGAACTACAAGTCAGAGACTTGAACAGTATTTCCTATTCAGCTGCTCTTAGTTATGGTACTCGCAATGCCGACAAGATAACAAGAAAACTTATAATATATGTTTACCATCTTAGTGTGGCCTGTTGGCATTTTAACATTTGCTAATTTACACTAAACACTAAGTGGGACACAATCCATTAAAAATATCCAATAAGCTACTCAAGAAAAACTACAACGTTTCTTAATTAGTCATTCAATCATTCAATTCCTGTACATTTTTATGCTGGGAATTTTCCAATTTACAAATACACATCCATCTACCTACAATAGTAGGATGTGTGTTAGTACTCAACAGGACACAGCTGAGCTGCACTGTAAAACAAAGCCACAGTTGATTTATTCTATCCCACATAATCTATGCTAATGGAAGTCATATGAAAACACTTTAAACAAGAACTCCTGTTTAAGGTCATCTCACTGAGCTATGGAAGCAAACAGAATGTGAAACTTTATAGACGCTGTGATGGTGCAGCCAGGCATCTGGATAATTCAACTCCTTATGATACCACGCTTGGGAACTGCAGGGTTTTACTGATAATTCAACATAGAAATGACATGCAGCATCAGTGCCAGCACACATCTATACTCTGATCTTGTCTAATGCATGTAGGGTTCAATATGCCTCTCCTTCAGATCGACCAGGTCTGGTTAAACACCTTATCTGCCTTGTCTGCTCTGGTCTGTTGTTCATTATTACTCTGCTTCCTTCCTCCACTGTGTCCCTCTATCCTTCCTGTTCTCCTCTCTCTGCTCTAATTAAATTCCTTCATCAAAAAGAAGAGCAAATATTCAGAGAAAGAGAGAAGAAGGGAGGTAGAGGGAGAGGATGGAGAGATGGAGGAGGATCTGTCTGGGTATATTGAGTGGAATCAAACCCGCTGACTGAGATCAGATGATGACCTGGGGATATCTGGAAAATCCATAATAGGCCATGAACAAAGTGAGCTCAATTAAATCATTATATTTTTTTTTTTGTTTTTGACCTCAGGTGGAGATTAGATAAGCGATGTCACTGCGAAAATGTGGCAGAGACAAATCATCACCTGATCAGACAGTTAGACCCAATAATTTTACACTTGGACTTTCATTTAAGTGAACCTCCACAGTATACACTTTACTACTTAAATAGAGCATGATTATATTTCTATGTAATTGTGATCAACAATTATCAACCGGGTCAACTGCAAAACAAATTGTATCTGGATTTATGTCTGGACCCATATAATATAAAGCAGGGGATTTTTCATTTCACAGGAAATTCACCTTCACTGGAATACTAGATAGCATGAAGTATCAGTGTTAAACACGACAGGTCTCTAGACGTAAACTTTCAAGCCCTCTTTGTCCTGTGAGGGCTGATACAGCAGCTCCATTGTAATTCAGAATCAGTATTGAGCCATTCATCAAATCAGAAAGAGAGACATGGTTAGCCCATTTAAAAAACAAAGGCTGAACAGTGAGAGCGGCAGTGATGTATTCAACGATCGCCCAGACACAGTGTGTGCTTGAATTGATTCAAAGCCTGATCAAATTACCTGGAAAGGTTAAAGTATCCATTACCATTAACATACTTTGCTATGTGAACACGAGAGGAGAAAGGGGAATGCGGCTACGCAGAACAACAATCAGCCACTGTAACCTGGGCATAAAAAATACACCAAAGTATACAGCGAGGCACATCTTAGGCGAAAATATCACAGAGAACAGAGGCGCCAGGTAGAGAGGCAGTGGATAAAACAAATAAATCTTTCTCAAATACTCTTTACTGATAGGCATATCCTATCTTTGCCTTTTCCTTCACTTCAGCCTTGTGAAAAGATGACGTTGCAACTTTGAGGACACACATGGAGTGAGCCTGTTTTCCATTTTGGTCCAAAATGTAAGTAAAATATCAAAAAATTAAATAAAAATCCTTCGTGATCTGTCAGAGGTTGTACAAGAACAAGCAGAGTGGTAAATTGTAGTGAAAAGAATTGAAGTAGTAATAAGAAGAGATGATTGTGTGAAGGGGAAGCATGTATGACAAAGCGCAAAGGAGGCTGGAGAGAGGAGAAGACAAGAGAGAAAAGGAGGAGGAGGAGGAGGCCTGGAGGTCACTTCTGCTGCTAATAATTTATCCTTTAAAAAGCCAGTCTGAGGCTTTGGTGGTGCTGTGGCTTAAATCCACAAACACACATACATACACCTCAGGGAGCCTCTTAGCAGCTGTGCTCCAGCTAAATTGGCTACAGGTCTGGCAGCGAGCAGCAGCCCAGGTTCCCTCAGGTACTGCTGATCCAGCCAAAACAGCAGCCAGGCCTGCCAACCCGTCCTCATGGATCTGGGCGCTGACACATCTCAGCTTCTACCATCCCACGCTCGCTGTCATGCTCTCAAAGAAATCTTACGGCAAATCAAAGCGACAAGGCGTTAGTCCCTCGCGCGGTTGTGTAACATAAACACTTTCACGGCTCACTTCAGTTGCCAATCACGTTTGGCTAGAGACATTAGAGCTTTTCAGCGGCTTGGATTAAAGTCATTCATTTGATGATTTAAGGCTTGACTTAGTGTAGAGAAATGACAGGTCGTAGATTTGCCTTTTGGAGCAGGTCATTACTGTCACGTGATAACCTCGTAATCCACCAATTTGTTCTTAATGTTTTGTATTGCTCCCTCTCTGTGCAGTAAGACTTATTCAAAGCCTTTTGTTCTTTACAATCTCTGCACAAGTATCTATGGAAAATGTTCTACTCATTTTTGAAAAATAGCTAACACAGTTCTAAATTTGAGCTTCAACATAGTTGTGTATAGCAAATACGACAATGGAGGTACAATGCATTTCTATTTCACACAGAAAATTGTCTGTTATCTGCTTCAGGTGAAGACACATGTAAACTGCTTCAGCACCATATTTGAAGTGTGTTGAGAGTTTTGTCTACTTGTAAGGAAACTTTATGGAGGGCTGACTCTCAGGGGTAGTGCTGGCACCTCACACAGTACAGTACAAAAATATCTAAAGGACCATGTATGGGATCCTAAATCAATGGATGTAAGTTAAAGCATGAGGACAGGATCTTCTCTTCATTCTGTCTTTATTGTGTTTCCAATACTTGTATTTGTGCTATTAAACATCTGCTTTGTCCGAACAAACTAAAAGAACAATGCACCATAAATATCACACATGAAACTATTTAACATTGTCATGTTCTCTAAGCACCGTCGGCTGGGCACTCCAGCATCATATCTGTACTGAAGGCTGATGGGCATTACCACCCCATCCTATCCTCACACACATCAGCTCTGTTGGTGAGATAAGCGCTTCAGCCTTCCAGCTGATCCGAGGAAACCCTGCTATCTGTATCATCGCCTCTCCACATGCAAGATTTTCCTGTGTGTAGCAATTGGACATTCTGTCCAGCTAATGTAACATTTGTCTTTACATTTATCAGTCAGCTGAACTTCTCATATCAAAATAAAATGTACATATCATCAGCATTTCGTGAATAATTTATTTGCCAAAAACTAACTCTGGCCTAAAATAAAAATCTGTTTTATGATATGGTCAAAGATTTATTTTTGACTTTTCTTTTCCCCTTAGATATTAGAATGTCCTTCTGTTGTTTCTTTAATTTATTTAAAACATGGAAATTTCTCATCATTTCACGTACATAATCTTAGCAAAGACCTTTACTCTTTACTGTCAAATGCTAAATTGTTTATAAAGCACTTTCCACAAAGGCAAGGGACTCCTTTGTACAGGTGCATACCTCATACAGTACACATTAAATGTGGACTATGCCTCAGTTAGCATAGTGATTTTTTGGCTGTCACTAGTCACGCTCAGAAAAGCATTTATCACAACCATTTTGGCTGATGCCATATTAAATCTGCCAGGTCCAGTCTAATTAACAGTGCCTTTTTTTGAAATCCAGGATGTTTGTATGACGGTATGCGTTACTGTGGTTTTACCAATAACTTCAATGTGTGCCTCAGGTCTGAATTGTGGTTGCATTTCACGCCAGAATTAGATTTCCAAAGGTAGGATGAAACTAGTCCAAGAGTTGCTGCAGTCGAATCACCTTGAACAGCGAGGTTATCAGCCAGACCAGCACCATGAAGATACATAGTGTCTCCCAAGTCCTAGCCCAACACCATGAAATGTCTCACAGCACATTGTTAGCTAGAGGATACCCTTCCTTGAAAGTAAAGGAGGAGGGGGGGCCATTGAGCAGGAGATAGAGAAACAGAGGAGGAGGTTATACAAGGCCACCTGTGAGATGTGTATGAGCATGCAGGTACATACAGGCCGGTGGATGAATATAAACTACTTCATGCTCTATAACCTGGTATTGTTGTATATACTTACTAACTATTTTTTCTATATAGCACTTTTCCCTCTCTCTTCTGTTCCATTCTCTTTATCCCTTCCCTCACTTTTGTACCCACTGGGTCATGATAATCTCTAGATCTTGATTTGGCTGTCTTATGATTATGTACACACACACACATATCTATGGCTAGGAAGTTGAGCTAGGTTGGCAGACTGGGACCAACAGCTTGTGGCTGCATCTATGGGCAAAGAGTCTGCCTCTGTTGCTTTGTCTCTGCTTTCCTTTCTGCTTTTGTCAGCTCAACCCTTCTGTCTGGGTTTGTCACTCAGTCTGTAATCGAAAGAGACTGTCTCTGATTAACTTTATTGTTAAGACTGTGTTTTGAAATCCTGCATTTCTGTCTCGACTCCATTTCTCTCCGTTATCTAGTGCATAATTTCACAATTTTTATTTTTTGTTTTGCAATTTAAAAGTATAGATAAGGTTCCATAGGCAAGAAAACCATAAGCGTACCCAATAGCCTAGAAGTCCAGATTGGAACTGTGGCACCTTAGCAATATAGCTCTGTAAGAATATATTTCAGAGAGAGATGTCAAAGGCATATTTGCAAGGCATTAGAGTGAAGAAGACTATGAGATGACAGTAGTAAGTTCAATTTTCAGTAATACCGTGATCCTCTCCTGAATTTTCTTGGATAAGGAGGATTCCTCAAGTACCCAGGGAGATCTTTGATCCAAACAACTCTCTCCTCTTATAAACATTTCTTAAGCTCTTCCTTATTTTTCCTTTGGCCCCTTTCTTCTCCTCTCTCTGCATATCTGTGTCTCCTTGATCCTCCTCTTTATTTCCTCCATTTTCTCCTCATATTTGTGTTTTAACTTTTTTTGACCTGGCATGAACAAACCCTGGATGAACAAACCATGACACGTCCTCCAGACTGTAACCCAGCACCACCTGGGCCTGCTCCACTTTAGTGTCTTTGAGAATATGAGTCAAGCTTTAGGCTCAAGTGGGGGAGATCATAGTGTCATTATGTAATGTCCATTATGCTGTGATATGTACTCTGCCTCTTACGTATACCGTATGCTGCTGCGCCCACTGCAGTGCGTCTATGAGAGCATTGCAGCTACACGTATGTGAATGTAGCACAGTGGGAGTGGACAGAGAAATCTTTATGCTATTTTCAGTTGTATGCTCCTCTGCTTGTTCCTCCAAGTACCTGCCACTGAACTTAACTCACCCAACCCTATTTTAGAACTAGATTTCTCTCTGGACAGTACACAGTCACAGTTACAGTACCCCATAACAACAGATATCCATTACTGGAATACAATGACTTTTTGAAAATAATCCTTTGGATCAATTTACTGCAGTGCAATAAGAAGCTTGATTGCAGTCTAACCTCTGTCTGCTTGGTATTTAATCCACTATGGTGCTTCTGAGATAACTAAAGCAAAACTAAAGCATCAAATTTAGTCATCAGTATGATCATTTCAGCTTGCACCACACAAAACTGTGGCAAATATAGCTATTTCTGCATGTTAAATCTGTCAGGCTGAAAATAATATCATCAGATTACATCTGCATTCTCTTTTCATTCTCTACAGAGTGAAACAATTATCTGCAGTTATTGTATGCCTTTCATGCAGGTGGGTCTCCCACCGTACTGATGTGAGTGTCCCCCACATCATTGATGTCTTCTTGAGAGAGACAGGGAGGACTGAGAGAGACCTCCGCTGAGAGGATAATTCTAGGGTTGGTATTGGTAAGAGTGCTACAGTTAGTATTTTCTGTCACAGCGGTGTACTGAATGCTCCTCCTGTTGTACTCAGAGCCTCCACTGCATCTAATCCAGCAGTTGACAGTTGGTGTGTGTGTGTGTGTGTGTGTGTGTGTACATGATTTTATTACATATACAAATACTAACAGTACATTTCATTTACACCTGCATGTGCAGATGCATGTTCAGAGGTCACTATGAAATGGAATACTGAGTGTCTAACAATTTGATGTTATTTGCAGAAGCAAAATAACAATTGTGGGGGGTTATTTCAAAGTGTAGGAAAAGAAAATCAGACATATTTGATGGAAGGAAAGAGTGGGTTCAGGATACACTTACACTTCCTGAATAAATTGAACAGGATTGTAATAAAACTATAAAAGTGACAATGTACAAATATCCATTGATATCTAACTATGAGTATCTGCTGCTACATATTTAGGGTAAAAATTTAATTTGTGTTTATTAAATGATGTCACAACATCCATTTGAAGATGAGGCCACTGGTGCCTGACATTCACCAAAACAAATAGGATTCAGGCATTAGGGATGATTTTTGGCAACCGGCCACTTGATTACATTTTTATTATTATGCATTGTCTGTGAACTTCCCTAAAATAAGGGATGTATTTGTTTTGTGTATTTCTGCAAGTGCCAACTCAAGTCATGACGCCTAAATGCCCCAAGAATAAATACTCTGGAAAGGGGACAAAACAAAATAATAATAGGAAGAAGAGATAAAGAAAGCATTACAGATTAAGATTTGAAAAAGACTACAGGATTACAGAATGTTGTGAGGTTACTATTAGGATGGTTTGGGAAATCCAGTGCAGCTCAGCCAACTTCAATAGTGTTGGAGTGAGTCAGTCACCCATGAGTCATAGGTCAACCCAAAAACAGCACAAATGACAGCAGGAACCCTCAGAGACACCCACAGCCACAAACACACAGAGTCTAAGAACAATGTTAAGCTTTGATAAGAAAGTCTTCTTAATGTACTGCACTGATGCCCTGTAGTGCATATTGCATAAAGAACATCTGCTAAATGTACAAAGTACATTTTAATGAACTTCAAAATGGCTTCCACAAGCGTAGACACATACATGTACACACATACTAAGTAAGCCTATAAATGCACACATCAGCTATCCACTGTGTACACAGTTAGACAACTGAGCATGGGCATACAAACTTCAAGTATATATGCACATAGAGATACCGCCTCCCTGGGTCTTAATTATTCATACAGGAAGCTAAATCGATGAAAAATGCAGATTGTGCTGTACCACATGTAGCAGACAAATGTTTCTGTCTCCTCCAATGGTTCAGCAGAAATGACAGAACAGTGGTGAGGTTTGAGCAGCAGTGAACAGAGACAAAAAAAATATTATGAACTATTATTAAGCAGTGGCTTCAGTTAACTCCCAGCTTGCCGTTGCCAAAATGTGACAGCCCATGGACTCCTGCCCATTCAATTGTGTTTTTAGCACTGTTTTGTTAATAATACAAGCCCAGTGATTGTTAAACCTTCCTGCACTGACACCTTACCAATAATGAGTGAGCCTCTGCTGCTTTTTAAACCTTGGCTAAAAAGCAGTGGAATGCATGTTCAACATTTGAAAAAGCAAGAGGATGGATGACTTGTCATATTTTACAAGGAGTGTCACTGCTTTTTGAAGCTGTTGTGTTGTCTGTTCAAGTTAAATCAAGCACACTTCAAGCATTTAAAACCACTTTCAATGTTATTTTTACCCTCAACTGTCAGTCTCCTACGCACAGAGAGACTAACATGGAAAGACAGTTCTGCAAGCATCTTAGCCAATGAACTATTATTGTTGGAGACTACCTTGACTTTAAACAGTGGGGTGTCTGGGTGGGGGGAGTTTGAATATGCAGTAATTCAGCCTCCTGCTGGCAGAAACAGCAAGGTTATAAGTACATTAAAAGAAATAAAGATGAAAAAACAGCAGTGCTGTCTATAATCTATTTCCCATCTCCCCACTAATATAAAAAAAAAAACCCTGAGACATTCAGTAGGAGTATTGCAGAGATGTCAGAACAGTGATTAGTGTTCTCAGTGCTGTTATAGTGGCTGCGCTAGCTCTGCTAATCTGCTGCTTTATTGTACAGCTGCACCAATATCAGCAGCAGAGTAACTGCATCAAACAGTTGCACACACAAACCCGATCTGAACGTCCTGAGCAATGTCACACAAGTACTACTTTCTCACACACACACCCAATCGCTCAGTACAGAGTGCACTGAAAGGCCAGGCAGTACAGCACGCCTCAGTAGTGTGTGCCAGCCTAATCTAGTCAGGCCTTTTATCCCATCTCCTCCCTCAACTTCCACTTAAATCAACACTTCACTGAGAGCTACAAAGCTAGTTTGCACCCTCCACACACACGTGCACACATTTTACTTCTCCTCCTTGGTTATTAGTCTCTGTTTATGTCTCACTTTGGCACCCTCGCCTCGTCTTCCCCGTGTCTCAGGCTCAGAAACACACATCTCACGCGCACTCTTGAACTCGCACGCGCTCTCACACGCGCACACATGGACAGTCACACGCGGAAACATAGTTGCGCACAACACAACATTCTCACAGAAGTTTGAAAAAGGCTAGTAGTCTCAGAGGAGAGCCGGTAGTGTGAATGAATAGATGCTGAATGTGCCTTGACAATCTGCGCCCAGTCAGCTGCGTTGGCCGTTGCCCAGGCTGAGAGTTGGTACCCCAGAAAATAATTATCCACTGAACAAAAGCATGGCTTTACATTGGCTGCTATTATAGAGTTCTCCCTGAACTACATGTATACTGATTCAGTCAGCAAGTCCTCATATCTGTAACAACAAAAAGGTCACTCTTCACACTTATCGAACTTATCTGTTGCCTCTATGGTGACATTTTGGTTATGTTTAGGTGATTAAAACTACTAGGTTAAGGTTAGGGAAAGATCTGTGTTGTTAAAAAAATGTACATCAGGAAGATGACAGGAGCCTATCCTAGAGAGGTTTTGCAGTTGTCGGGAAAATGTAACCACATGTGATCTTATGCTTTTTAACGACCAGTGCTGTTGTTGTTCGAGTGAGGACAGCCTTTGAAGTAGTTGTGCAGAACTTCCCAAATATTTCCTCACAGAGTGGGTGGAGTCCCAGAGGCAGCAGGCCTACAGGAAGCAACTTAAACCATGTTGTTTGTTTATAAGTCTCAGTGTCTTTATTCATAAATGTCAAGTTGAAATGTCACAAACAGCAGATCAGCCTGTCAACAGACAACACAACATGCTGATTTTGTGTTATACTATCTTTAGCGAATCACTGGCATATGAGTAGGCACACGCACGCAATCTCTCACTCACACACACACACTCACACAAACAGAGGGACATAGAAACAGATTACTTTCAAGTGTCATTAGTGACCATTTACTTTGGACGCGCTCCCTACAATCAGCAACAGCCTATGTTTGGACTGCCTTATACATGCATGTCCCCTACACACACCCACACACACACACACATGCACTATTTTGCCCATGAGCATCTCTGATAAAGCATGAAACTACGAAAAATGTAAATTTGACTGGGGCCCAACAAAGGAGTGTTTCACAGGATAATCCCGGCTGGGACTGCCCAGGGGTTCTGTGTGTGTGTTTGTCGTGCATACCAGAACCCTGGAGTAGGTGTCTATATTTGTGTGTTTGCTACTTGTGCAGTTAGCAGCCTTGTAATAGGATCAAGCTGACAGGGAGAGTTTTGTTCAAGGATTTCATTAGCAGAATGGGAGATGTTGTACAGATATTTTACCTCTGGCTCAGGACAGAAATTGTATATTCATCGGCTGTCTGTGAGGCAAACACGCTGGCAGTTTTACCGGTTTAACTCTGTTTCTTTATATATTCCTCAGACTGAGAAGAGGGTGGGATTTGGGCTCAGGTTGTTCACACTTGGAATGTCTGCCGTGCTGCGGACCTAAAAATTGCTGGCCTGAGGCTCTAAAACAGTTTAAGCACTATCAGTGGTTAGCCAGTAAGTGAGACACCGGTACTCAGGAAGACACATGAGGAGTTTGGGAAATAGGTACTTCTCATTTCTTTCTGGGTAACAATTATTTCTCTCATTTTGCTTGTTAGTAAATAATAATAGGTACATGCTTATTTCTGTACAAAATAAAATAAATAATGAGCCTAGCAATTACCTTATAAAAAAAACATCACACAGGTGGAAATGCACAATGTCAAGCAAACAGGATGCAGTCTTGCTTATCAGCATCATCCATTCTGCAGGCCACCGTATCTTTTTTTAGTACTGGGCCCGAAATAATCCTGTATGCACTGGCACTGATGGAGATTCCTACAAATGGAGCCATTTTAGGAGGTTTACCTAGTGGCTCCTTTCGAAGTACAGCCGTGATCTCTGGCACTGATGGACCTGTAGATGCATTCTAACAGATACACAAGCACACGTACTTGAAACCACAGATCCTGCAGTGTTTTGGCCCAGAAAAGACTTTGTCAAGAAATCGTTGCAAATACTAGGATCTCATTTTGTGGGCTTTAACTTTAGTGTGTGCTTTAAGGTTCACCATCAATGATAGCAAAGCAAATATGTGTAAAATACAGGGTTGTCGTATATCACCATGTGTTGCCTAAAGCCTGACCCTCATTTATAGCTGGATTTACCGTTGGCATGAGGTCTAACAAAATTCCTGTCGCTGATACCTGGTGGTTGACTCACAGTTAAACCACATTTACCGGTGACATATTACTGGGCAAGAGATATGATATAGATGTATGCTTCAATTTTACAATCTCTACATTAACAGTGTTTACGAACTTTGTGTTGCATGCGATGTTGGAGAGGTCCACACTATTTCATTAATGAATTTTGAGACTGTGAAAGAGACAAGATTTCAACACATGGCTTTGCAAGATGCATGTTCCTGAAGAGGAAGTTAAAAGTTAACTGAGCCTTTTTTTCAAGCACAATTCTTGTAGTCCCCATGTGGTATGGTATTTTTGTTTGTGGAGCTCTGCCAAAGTATCAGCCCCAGTACGCTCCCTGACCCTATATAGTCATTTTTACAGCGATTATTAGCACAGCCTATCTGCTGTAATTGATAGTAACTGTATTTAGGCGTTGTGAATCCTGAGTTTGAAACAGAGAATGCTAACAGATGTCAAGGAAACCATAATATGTGTGTGAAATATAATATATTATACAGACTTTAAGTCATTGCAGTTGCCTCACACAAACTGTGTTTACTGAGATCAGGCATTGCCTATCAACTGCCAGAGGAGGACAAATTTAGAGGTTCATGCCATCAAATCCACGGGAGATTACAGCTACTCTAAAGAAACTCTTCAAGGGTTTCTTCCATTACACGTAGGAAAAGATAACAAGAAGAGACTTTTTCACATTTTCTTCACTGAAAAGTCAGTCGCTACCCTTTTACTGTCTCCTCTTTTCACAAATGACTGGATTCAACAAGTCCAGTTCTTTGGAGGATATTAAAAGCCCTTCTGTGAAATTTAAGGAACTGGAATTTGCTGAAGAAACATGGGTAAAAGACAGAATTACTGGAATGAGTTAAACACACACGATTCAACTGTGTGAAGGCATTCACGGGTGGAATTTTCCTTAACATGTCTCACCTGTACTGCCTTGCAAACAAGTATTGACAAAGTAATAGACACAAGGAGAAGATGGAGTGAGAAAGGAATAGAAAGAGGAGAGAGAGAGAGATAGAGGGAAGTAACAGCTAAGTAGGATAAGGAACAACATATGGAGGAAAATCCCTCAGGCCATTCTTTCAATTATATCTCTGCTCCCTGGTGTAGGGATCATTCGCCCACCAACGCACCAATCCTCACACCTCACCCCATCACATAGTCTCACCAGGGAGTTCACACAATGACAATGAAAAATGAGAATAAGAAATGCACAGACTGAATCCCCATGTCATTATCAATAATGACGTCATGCATTTAATGCACAGAATACATGAAAATAATGGTCATGTGTTATGAATGAATATGTTTTAATTATATAAATATATTCAGTCTGTGAACACAAAGCATTTTTCTGTCATATTTCACATTTAAATACTAACAGGAAACAGTCTTAAAAAATAACATGAGAAAACAAATGAAAGCTTTATAGATTTTTGCCTTTTTTATTTTCTGCCCAACATTTTGCCTCAGACAACCCAGAGAATAAAAAGTAGTTTCAAAAATGAATGAATAAATGTGCATAAAAAATGATGGGTTAATTAATTGCAAAATTCATTATAGATAATTGTGCTGTCGTTAAGTCTGAACTACATATGTGATACAATTCTAACAGGTTTTTAATGAAAAATTTAATTTTATTCATAATGAAACAAACAAGGATACTAATTATACATATACTGATCTATTTAAAGTCAAATTCAAAAGAGGGAGATATTGGAAATTTATATATCAGTATATATATGATGGCCTGTATTGTATGTGCATGTGGAATAAAATATAGACAATATCTGCTGCTCATTTGTGATGCACTGGCTGACCCATGTCCCATGCTTACATTGCCTTTGACAGCTTGAAATTATGATATCATGGATCAACAGGCATGGTGTAAAAGGCTCTCCCACATCATGTTAATAATTCCTTGCTAGTACAGGCGTCAAGATTACTGAAACTGAAACCCAACACATCTCCCCAATGTCTTTGTTCACCAAAGCGCATGTATGAGTAAATACAGAGGACAATACTTTAAACTACAGGTAGACTATAATTAGAGTCTACTAGCCAAAACTTGTGAAAATACTGATTCAAAATTGGTCTGTTTTACTAATTTATACTTAATATAGAAAAGTTGCTAAATTTGGGTGAAATGGTAGAAAACAGTAAACCCAGTAAATGCCAGTTTAAAAAAAATAATGGTTGGAGAGTCTTTAAAACACACACATTGTAATTATCTGGGTTACATACATAATCAATTGTAACAAAGGGCCCAGTCAGCCAGTGTAAAAAGAGTATCAGACTGTTGGATCACAAGGACATTTCGCAAAACTGTGTGATGCCTTTCTCCGAATCAATACAGAATATCAAGTAAACGCATTTTAAAATATCAATATTTGCATTCATCTTTCAACTCTTGAAATCTGGAGAGTTGTCTGAGCACTCTGTAGTTACAATATATAATGCAGAGATACTGGTATTTGTAAACGGGACAGAATTTCTGTCTCCAAACTGGATCAGTCTCGCGGACCAAGGGCCATACCTCTGCACTGGAATTAGATACACACACACACACACACACTTCACACACATGCAAACACACACACATAAAATAGCTAACAGCTAGAGGTTGTGTTCTTGTCTCCCTTCATTCCACCAATAAAGTCTTTGTCAGGCACTTAGCACAGTGTTCTAAAAGCCGCACACTGATGGCCAGAGCTGTACATCTCAAAGAGTTGCAGATATCAGTGTGAGCCTTGGACATTTTTAAGCCCGTAGCATTTCACTTGCTGCTTCTTGTAAGTAACTTTAGTCAAACATGATTTACAAAACATTCATGTATCAACTGGAATTATGTTTGCTGCCAGACAATATTAGATCATTGGCCATTCTATCAGAAGTGTTGGGGACTATTGGAGCCTCAGCACTCGTGGTGTAGCTGTTTGAGGTAGAGGGTCGACAGGAGCTTTAAGAGTCAGAGAATCCATTAGACAAGGGTCGCTACAAAGTGGCCAACTATTAAAAATTCAGCAGCACCATTATTCCCTGACCCAGCCAACAACTCTGTCTCCTTCACTGCATCACTCTTTATTTCCCTTTGGATCTCTATCTCCTTTTTTTCCCTTCTTCTTTTTCTGAATTCTTTTCTCTACAGCCATCTGTTCTCTTCTTGATATATCGCACTGTACTCTCCTTCGCATCCCTTTTTCTCCTCTATCCTCCTTTCTCTCTCCCTCCTCCACATATTTTTCTATTACAGAACTGGCAGGGGTGAGCCTCTCTCACCCCTCTGTGCATGCACTGACCCAGTGAAGCTTTTTCACTCCTATTCAACTAAGCGAGGCACTGGTCAGTGTCGGCTACTGTACTGGGACAAGAATAGAACAGCCCACGGAGAATAATAAATGGACATATATGGGTGGTTAGGAGAGTCCCTTTTAAGCAGTAAAAACTACCCATGCCTGGCAAACTGAACAGATGGTAGGAGAGAGGGAGAGAGAGAGAGAGCCCAGAACACAGTGGGAGAGAGGCAGGAAAAGAGAGAGAGAGAGAAAAAGCAGGCAGAGTGTTTGGTAGGGCATTAGAAGAAGGCAACATAAGGCCATTCTCTATTCTCTACGTTGGCATATGATGCTATCAAGACCAGAGCCGAGATCCAAACAGAAAAGCTGGGTCTTAAACAACAAGCACATGATAATATTGTCGGTTGTAAAACTAAAACTGATGCAGGCAGGCAGATGTGTAAGGAGAAACAGAGCATGAGCAGAATGCATGCTGGGCTATAAAGTCTATACTTTCTGTTTACTTTCCGCACTATACACACACACACACACTATTAAGTTTCTGTATGTGTGTGATGTGTGCTGCATAATTTATGGTCGCTGTTTCTGCTAAAGCAAAGTACTTTATGTTTGATAGGAGGAGGAACAGAAGCTTGGAAGGAAACAAGCAAGGAAGAAGGAAGGAATGTGAAAGAGAGTGTGGAAAAAAAGATCAGAGGATGAGTTAATCAATTTTTTGGTGTCCTTTTTGTGTTTACACATGCGTTGTCTCCATGTTGTGTGTGTCCCTCTCACCACCACCCCCCGCCTTTATGATGTTTACTCATCACAGCAAAGCCAACCACTGACCACATTTATCTAGCGCATAATGGAGAGTAATTGAATGTGAAAAGCTCATTTTTGAAGGGATGGAGTATTCTATTTAGATGTCCAGGCGTGTCCGCATGTGTCATTACTTTGATATCAGCTGAATGCTGTTTCTCATTACCCTAATTAAAGCTCCTCGTGTGACGCTGAGCATATTAGCACAGTGATCTGCAGCAAACTACTGATCAGCTGGTTGATAGTGTGACTTTTTTTTCCCCTTCAGCCCCTCTCTTATCTTGGTCTTAGTGATTATTATAAAGATTCTCACATCCTCAGTCAATCATCAAAAAAGACCTGAATAGCCTTACTACTATGCATATACTAATAAAAGGTCACACTGGGGCGTATATATATATATATCGAGAGAGATGTAAAATCACGTGCAAAGTCAAAGTAGAGCAAATGTTGAGATGTTTGAGATAACTAGAATACTAGAAGGTGTCACACAAGTTTTACTACTTTGACTTAAGATAAATAAGTGCCTGACTTATCTAAGGAAGAGTTCAGCAGATCAAACTTAGAAAAATGTTTTCTGATTATCAGAAGCTTTACTGTGAGAGAGAACACATGTGTAACAGGGGAAGTAACAGGGTGCCTTTGCCTTGTCGCTTCTTGCAGCTATGTATGTCATGAATGTCACTTTTACACTTCTTAAAAAGGCAGCACGTCAGATTTTGTTGTTATTGCTGTGATATTTGCTGTGATGACACATTTCACTAAAACCACAGGAAAACACTCACAAAGTCACAGCAATCAAGTGCAGGCTACGGTAATTTGTTTTGTACTTTGATTTGGTCCAATTTGGGATTTCACAGATGGTTTTTTTCTGCAAAATGTAAGCAAAATGCTTTCAGTAGATTACTAAATCATGCCCTTTAAGTAACAGAATGGGCATCAACAATATGCCAGCTGAAACCAGCTCACAGGGGCAATTAAGAAAATCCTAAACACTGATTGTACTTAAGAATGATAGATTTGAGCTTTGGATTGTCCCAGCAGCCATACCCTCCGGTTAAATTTTAACAACACGGAGAACGCAACAATGCAGCTGCGCTTGAACATTAACCCTCCCCCTGATCAATCGAACCCCTTACATCCATGATTAAGGGCCACTAGGCTCACATAAGAATGCACGCTGTCCCTCCCTGCCCCCTGCTAATGTACGCTAACTGTACCTATAGCCCATTATGGAGGCAAAGCAAGAGCAATTCTGTTTAATAGCCTCACATTAACATACACTATGTCATCTGGCTAAGCATTGTTGGTTTAAGCTAGTCATTTCACAACTGCCTTTGTGCGAAGGTGGTGCATGTGTGCATGAGTGTGTCTGTTTAAAGACTGCTATTGTAAGGCAGTGAAGGCAGCACACAAATGCACACGCATGGCTGATTTCCACAGGAGGTGAGCCTGAACTCTCTGGAATCAAGATTAATAAGAGGACATTTACATCTCCAGTCAGAACAGTGAGTAAGAAAGAGAGAGAGTGAGAGGTGAGAGAGAGAGAGAGAGAGTGAAGAAGGTGGAAAGTCTGAGAAAGAGCTAAAAAAAAAAAAAAACACCACACAATAAATACAACCGCTAATTCTTTGTCTGCTTTTGTCCATTGTACACAAAGAACCTGAAAACCACTTGCACACCTACATTCACACCCACAAACATTTGCGCTCACACACACACACACACACACACACACACACACACACACACACACACACACACACAAATATTCTTCATATTTGAAGTCAGAGAGCAGCACAGGCAGATCAAACACTTGGCTGTTGTCACGGTCCATATAGATGTATAACTGAGCTATTCTATGGGGCCTCACAAACACACACACATTACTGTTCTTCTGGGACCTAGAGAGCTTTAACGACAGCAAGCTGCACAGAGAAAGGGTCAGGCAGGAGAGTCAGTGTTCAGAGGCCACACACACACACATATGCAGACACATACTCACATTACCTCACCCAGGATACTCGCCTGCACTTAGTATACACACAAAAGAGAGCAGATAAATTCAGTTCACGCTCACACAGGCATTGACGGACAAAGTTACAGGCTCATGTACATTCACGGATACAAAGCTGATATACAGATGCAGGTCTTATTCATTTGTGGATGTATATGCGAAGACACACACATTCATGTGGGCACAGCCAAGAGGGAACACTGGGGAAGGTAGGATCCAATTTGATTTGACCTTGACAGCACGGAGGGAGGGAGGGAGGGCTGATGGGAGGGAGGGATGGATGGAGTATAAGGAATGAAGTGATGGTCTGAGCCAGATGCCTGTTGCAGATACTTGAGAGAAATGGGATGACCTTGAACTGATGCAGATAAATCATAGAACAAGAGACAGCAGTGTGACACGGTGACATCTGTACACATAAAGGGATGCGACAGCCGTGCATCAAATGTTGGAGTTAATCTAACATATGCATGTATGCGGCATAATATCTTGTGTGATAAACCTAAAATCACACATTTTATTGAGTGCACCTGCATGCACTGACAAAGCTGATAAGAACTGCTGCCTCTTTATTAGTGCTACTTTAGAGAATTAATTGAGAGAACCCTTTTAAGTTCAACAACTGTTATAACTGTAAATATGCAGTGTTAATATAAAATTAATGATGAAAATGCTGCCAGAAACACTGGGTGTCAAAGTTTTTTTTAAGCATGATTCGTCTAAAAAATGAAATTAATCTGGAAGATCAATTCAATGTTGTCATTTTAATTCATCATGTTGAGGGAAAAAATATAATCAACAAAAAAACTTGTTTGCTGAGAGACAATTACTATATATCTTTGACATTTCTTTCATTAAAAGGAAATTTAGAAACATGGTTTATATTATCCAGTTGCAGACGTGCATTTACTCCCCCAGATTAGCAAACAAAAAGGCGTGCTTATCATTGGAGATGTTGTTTATTACAACCAAATCACAGATGTGCGTTAACAAACAGTTCCCAGCTTCTGTTTGCTCATCTTGAGCACATTCTTAAAAACATCAGACAGCTCCCAGATGTGAATGTGTGCAGCTCTGAGATCAGCAGATAAGTGGGTGATGTCGACATGCCGCAAATACAATCTGCACATGTCATCTGCAAATGTATTCCGCAGCTAATTGGGAAGATTAATTTTATTTTCTAAACTAAAGCTGAAGAGCTGCAACAGTAAATGTGTTTAAGCCCAATGAATGCTTTCATTTTGGCAGAATAAAATACTCCACTGAGCTGAATTATTTTGATCATTATCAGCTGTCTTAAAATAGATAAAATTCCAAACCTTTGTCTGTTTTACCTCAGCCTTCACCATCTCTCATATGTGCAGTAATTGTCGTAAACTGACATTATCCACAACTTGTGGCGGTGAGGCATGTGTCATAAAAAGTTAACAAGCAGTGAAAACGTTTTCAATATGGAACCGTTTTAAATTGGAGAATGAAAGCAGCCTAACATCCACTTGTAATCTTTTCTTTGTTCTCTTTGCGCGGCGGCAATAACAGCTTCTTTCAACATGGCAAATTGGATATCGTAACATTTTTAATTGTGATTGTCCTTTAAATGATATTTTTGGAATATTCTGTCTTTATGGTCAGTGGTTTGGTAATTACAAGAGATATTTATACTTTTACAGTTTGCTGTGGTGTAAATGAAAATCATTTGAGTGTGCAGATACAGAGCTACTAGTGGTATATCTTGTGTAAACTACATTCATTTTACTAATTGTAACGTATCAGAGCGGGAATTTGCTGTATGCTCATAGTTAAATAACTCAGATCTGGGTCTAGGGCAAAAAAAACATTTGACTGAGACTGCACCACCAATGCAAGGTTGGTTTAACACTATCTTTGATTCCACATTCATAATAGATTTTTTGCTATGGGCCTGCTCATGTATCATGCAGTCTGAGTTTGGTTCAGGGTTCAACATATTTTTATCAGTGGTGAAATCATTTTCTTACCTGCTCGTCCCACACTCTGTCCACCCAATAGCATGATCTCTCTATTCTCACAGCATCCCACTCCTACACGTTTATCTTTGCTTCTCTATCCATCTCTCTTGCCAGCTGACATGTACACATTTACTAAATATTGCAGCAAACCTGCCAACTCCTCACACTTACTATCACACAAAGGAAAAAAACAAACAAAAAACAAATGAATCACAGCAGACAAAGAGAATGGCAGGCCGGGCAATATGATGCAGGAGCAATTGATCAGGCCTTGGTAATCCATTTTCTTCATCTTGCTGGTAGAAGAGTCAGAGAGAGAAATATCTTTGTGTGTGTGTTAGTACATGTGCATCTGTGGGTGCATGCTGTGTGTGAGTAAGAGAATCGGAATAACACTCAAAGAACAAAGGAAAAAACTGAGCTCGGTTTTCTGCATTCTTAGTAATCAGAGAAGTATATCAGGTTCCATCAGTCACGTCTACAACATGCTATCGTGGGTTGGGGATGGCCGGTGAATGGAGGGGTAGAGGGGGGGGGTGGGGGTGTGGGTGACAGCGAGAGGGGGACAAAGTAGGAGGGAAAACAAGGTCTGAGGGAAGAGTGGGCCTCATGCCCTGAACTTGAACTTGGAGCTGGTGGGGTCGGAGAGAGGAGGAAGGGGGTCAAGCGCTCAGAGCGGATGGAAAAAGGAAAAACCCAGCTGAGTGACACCAATATCTCCCCGCTCAGAGACAGATGGGGACAAGAGGGACATGGTGCCATTTAGCAAGTTGACTCGTGAGCCAATTTCAACATCTGTCTCTGTGCTTTTTTAAATTGGTTCAGCAAAGGAGCTAAAGTGTGTAAATTTTTCTTTTTTCCTGGCTTGGTAAAACACCATCAAATTTGTTTTAATTCCTGATCTGTTACTGATTGGGAAGAAAAATAAAAGAGCGACCAGATAGAGAAGGTATTAAGTTCATTAAAAGGAGCGCTGCAAGATGATTTTCAGGCAGTTACAAGATGAATAATAATAATGTGAATGTGAATATGCAGCACACAAACACATTTATTCCCTTTGGGCTAGAGGTTTAAAATAGGTCAACCTCGCTGACCATCCTACCTTGGTCTGGAGATAGTGGGGATAGTAGTAGGTGTAGTGGGGGTACATTGGCTGCTGCTCCAAACGTTTTCCCATGTAGCTGGAATCCAAATGAAGGTCCTGGAGGCTGGAGATAGAAGCTCGCAGGTGGGGTACGATCACTCCGAGGGGCTGGCCTGGATCCTTCAGACGACTGTTTCCAAGAGTCGAGGATGCCGGGAGAGGGAATGCTCTCCTCTTACTGAGGTGTGTGGGATAAACGCACAGAGGAACGGATGGATAGAAGGACAGATAGTACTTGGGACAGTAGTCTGTCTACTTGTCTGGGAGCTCACAGGGAAGCTCACAAAACCATTCTTCCCGTGGGTCTGGAAAAAGAGACAGAGAGAGTCTGGAGTGGCAGCAGAAAAGGGGTTTGGGGAGGAGGAGGTGGAGGGTGAAGAAAGGAAGATATGAAAGGATAGTAGGAGGCAATACAGGAAACAATAGGGGAGATTTAACAGCAGGACGGAGAGAGGGTAAAAGGAAAGGGAAGAAGAAGAGGACGATGAGGAGGAGGAGGGAAGGAACGGATGGGATTCAGTTGCCGGTTCCTTGCACTCTCCGCTCTAAAAATCAGACTCACTCTTCTTCTCCGCTACTGCCCTGAACATGCCCCTTCAATTTGCTTTCCAGTGTCTCTCTCTCTCTCTCGTCTCTCTCTGTCTCTTTCTCTCTTCCTGTGTATCCGTTTCCCTGTCTCGTTCTTCCTCTCTTTCTCTCTCACACACCAGACAAGACCCTGATCCCGCCGGGAGCTCGGCTGTGTATCCTGGAGAACACACGCTGTCCTCTGCTCTATCCTCAAAAGACAGTGAAATCAGCGATGAACTCACACATGGATGTGGAGCTAGAGAGAGAAGAGGAGGAGGAGGAGGAGGAGGAGGAGGAGAGAGGGTGGTCTGGAGCTGAAGCTGTGACTGCCTTTTTTCTCACTCTCTCTTACTCCCTCCCTCTTTTGTTAAGCTCTGGGGATAGATAGGTAGATATCGCTGGAGCCCGGCGTGGAGGATGAGCAAAAAGAAAAAGCCTCAGTAAAAAGTCCTCTCGCTCAGGAAGGAGCAGATAGCCTTATCCAGACGCGCACTCACACAGAGGAAAATCCCTTCTGATCCACAAGGTGCCTCCTCCAACTCTTCTTCTCTTTCCCTCTGCGATCCTTCTCTTTCTTCTCAAGCTCTCTCCCTGACGGCTTGCTTCCCACTGCGCCTGGCAGCCGTCACTGTGTGTGTGGTGTGGTGTGGTGGCGGCAGCGGTGGTGGTGGTGGTGGTGGTGGTGTGTGCGTGTGGTATGTGTGTGACCGTGCATGTAACTGAGAGGGGAGTGTGTTTGTGTAGCTGTTGCCGTCTGCTCCACTCTGCGTGCTGAGGCAAAGAGGGGCTCGGCTTCAGCGCAGCTACGCTCCTCCCTCCCTCTCTCTCTTCTTCTGTCTGTGTCTCTCGCCCTCTGTGTTTTTCATAGAACTATAGAACAGTGGGAGTGGTTGGCCCTGCCCTCGTTCTAGCCCCGGCGTGGGTGTGTGTGTGTGTGTGTGTGTGCGCGCTAAATAGAAACGGAGAGAAAAAGAGAGAGACAGAGATGGGCTGTTCTTGCTGGTAGAGAGGCGGAGCTGGGGAGGAAGTATGAGGAGTAAGAGCTGGGGTAAAAGGGTGAGAAGAGGACATACAAGGAGTAGAATTTTGAAACAGAGAGGCCCCCCTACTGGCACTCTATAAGGGCAGCAATGGCACATTTTCCATAATAAAGGTTTTTGGATTCCTTAAACTGAGCAACACATTTTAAATTTTATCTGAGCTATCATTTAGTGAGATTCTCTATTATACATCATCACACAATCAGATGTTATCCCGACAAACATACACCCATATAAATACATGCATGAACACGAGTCTGAATGAAGGTCTCCACAATGTGCACCTGAATGCCTGACTGCACATGGGGATGCTCCACTCACACATGCCCAGTGAAGGGCCCAACACAGAGTGTATATGTAGCTCAGTGGTTGGGTGGCACAGTGACCCACTGACACAGTGCTGCCTGTTATGTGATGTAACCAGGTTTGAGTAGTGCTCTTACATAAGCACAGTGAGCCATGCATGAAAAGACTGCTCTGCCCTCTGACTGCAGCTGTGCGTATGTGAGAAAGAGACAAGGGTTGGCAGACAATGCAAGTTCACTGCAGTGGAAAAAGGGGCACAAGAACAGAATGCAAACACAGAGCTCTAAGATAAGGGCTTTATTTTGTGGGCAATTAAACTACTTTGCAGACTGTGATGCAAAAACACATTGCTGTCTTTGTGCTATTGTGTGCCCATCTGAGAGTTTTCTGTCACTATGCCCACGTGTCTGTCTGTATTTTTTTTTAGCCTTCTTCTGTCAGCTTGTACACTACACAATAATGATATGTCTGGCTCAGAAGTATACATAACAACAAAACATCTTTCAATGCAGCATATAGGGGGACTGTTGTGTAAAATTAAAAACACAAACTGGATAGAGTTACACCAGGCACCTATAACACATATAACACATAACACGTCTAATAAACAAACTTGTTTGACCACTGAAACAACAAACAAACAACAAAAACATCAAACATGTTTGATCCAGGTTAGGACAAGCCAGATGAGCAAGGACAGCAATTAAACTGGATCACAACCCCTCACAACACACAGTACTAACTAGTGTAAAGTATAAATGCTCCTGGGGATGAGCACAGATGTTATTAAGAGGTGAAACATTATGCACACCACTGATGATGACAGTGTTTACAGTTCCTCAAAAAATAACTGTGAAACAGTGATATCACTGTAGTTCGCAACTGGCTTAATTGAGTTTCTGGGATAACTGCAGAATTTTTTACTTGACTCTTGGCCTCATTTTACTCGTAACGCTGGTGTGTGTGAAGGCAGCTCTGAGTCATAACCTATAACACAGCACAAACAGTAACATCATGCCCGGAGGCGCAGCCTGACCCGGCCCCAGAATCACTTCTTACTTTCGCCTGTATTGCCTTTGTTAACCATGTGACAAATTGATATTTATTCCACAAGACTGGAACTAAGTAATGACAGCACAGCATACATTTCATGCTGTGATTTGTATAGTTAGCATTTTTAGCTATGCATTAATAGTCAATCTTTGTAATTGTCTGTAAATATTGGTTATGTTTAATAAGGTGCTGTGCTGTTTCTATTTTTTTCTTGTGTCCTGATAATTACTGCAATGGTCAGCATTTTCCTTGGGAATAATTTCGTTTCTAACTGTATATCTGTTCTCTATTCTATTGTTGTTTGTTATATATTTTACATAGTTTAACCTTGAATTTACTGATATAGTGCCAGTATTTTAACATAGTTTTGGGTGTCATTCAAGAACTCAATTGAAGGTTCTATGATCATAATTACTGCAAGAGCAATAAATAAGGTTCTGTCACCAGCGACACAGGCAGGAAGTTAGTCATCAGGTAAATGGCTTCTCAGCCTACATCGACATGGTGGAGTCAAAGCATCACTTGTAAATGGAAGTCAAGAAGGACTGCATTAACTAGGAGCACAGCTGTAGTAGTCCGGGTTGAAGCCATCAGCTGACAAGTAGTTAAGATAAGCACAAACATATCACATCAAATATGCTCGACGCAGGTCCTTGCCTCTACACACACATGAAAAGCTGCTCTAATTATAGATCAATGGTACTAGTCAATCAAATGATACAAAAAAATGTTTTTTCCAAAAAAATAAAAAACAGTAAATTTGAAAATGCAATGAACATTTATTTACTAAATATAAATGCTACATCACCAATAAAACTTACCTCCTGTGCTGGAAGACTAAATGCCCAATTTCAACCAGGTAAGAGGACATTTTTGAAACTTGCTGTAAAACAACTTATGAGATGACATTGGTGACAGAGTTTTGTGTTCATTTAGAAAATATAGTGTGAACACTGGTATCAAGTAGGTGTGATAGAGAAGTCAATACAACTAACCATCTTTACTCCATGACTCTGAATCAATATTCTGATTAAGATCATCATTTGCTTCAGGTATCTTAGAATTTAAGCATTAAAAGCAGTTCCTAAAATAGCATGTATTTAGTATATTTAATGCAGTACACAGTTTGCGAATTAAATGAATCAAATCTTTACCTGTTATATAAATCATGCTACATGTATGTTGTAGGGTAGCTGCTAAGAAAAAACAGGCTGTATTGATTGTATTGCACTTGTAGTTCAGGAGCTTTGCGTGTCTGAATCTTTTTGGCAGTCAGAGGGGTTATACGCACACAGAGCCAAGCAGCTTATACATTTATTCAGTGGCACTACGTGTAGAAATGCCAAATGACAGAGGGATTCAGGAGATCAGGTGTGTGTGTGTGTGTGCACATGTGTGTGTACTATATATGAGTAGCACACCAGCCAAAGTTTTCATGAAAATTAAGAATTGCTGACTATAGTTTGGGAAACAAAGAGAGGGAATTGATTCTTCAACTGCACAGTACAGTCCTATTATGAGAGGCACAATCTTTACATCTCTCTCATATTCTGCTGCCACAATAAAGCTCCTAATTCACTTTGTCTAGTGACAAGGCAGCAATAATGATGGTGGTAACACACACTGCTAATTGCATTAATTTTAATATCAAATAGATGTTTATTTCATCTACAATTTAATTGCCTACTTGTTTTGGAAGACTGAATGTGTATCCGCTGCAAAAAAGGACCTTCTTCTTAGCAGAGACACTGTTTTCCATGGCCAGTGCTTGACAAATACCAGACAAAAACTGACAGCTGAGCAAAATATCAAAGTGTTGTCATTGGACACTGTGTATCTACAGCCCCGTCATCAAAGCAGTTTTCAAATGGAGCAGGAAAGGCCATGTTGTGACTCTCATGTGTTCCTCTCATCGCTGACCACCAGATGTATAAATAAACACTGGAGCCAGAAAAAGAGAAGAGAAAGCTCACATCTAGCTCAGATACAGCTGGGAAACATAAGAGGTCATACGACGATAGGTCTACTCTCTATAGAAGTTGTTTGGTCGGTTTTCAAGGAAAACAGTGGCCAGGATATCATCACATACACACACAACTGTGGTATTTGGTAATATTACATTTACAGTGGTAAATGGACTATTACATCCAATTGCCACATACAGCATGAGGGTATCTGTCTCTTTTGCGAGTCTCCTGAGATACAAACACAGAGACTGCAGAGAATGTAGAATAAACTGTTTTAGGTTTCTTCATCCAGGAAATTAAATAAGAAGAATCTAGGTTTTAAACATTAAGAAAAATAGAGCCAACGTAGGCACCTAGCACTGAGTGTGTTAACATCAAAATTACATCCATAAATGCTTCACCTTTATTCATACATGGTCAGTATCCTGCAGAATATGGTTTCAGGAAATACAGAAGAATACAAATACAGTAAGATCCTGAATCTGGTCAGCTGTAGCCCAGGCAGAAGAGCTGGTTGGCTACCAATTGTCTTCTTTCTCCTTATTCTTCCTTTTGTGTTTGACATCAGACTACTCCATTATTTGGGAAAAAATGTGGAACATTTAATGTCTAGGATCCTTGGCCTTTAACGTTGATGTGTCAGTTTTACCCCTGTATCTTGGAGTTACTCCTGGAAGGCTTATGGGGCAGTGATGCCCACCTCCTGGAAGATTTTCCTGGCTGCATGTAAAAAGCTGGGTCACCAAATGCTGGCCTCAGAGAAACTCTACTGTGGTCCTTTACAGAAACTGTCGTTATTTACCATGCAGATGACTTAACACCCTTGGAAACAGATAATGATTGCTTTTTTCGCTTTCTCTTTTCTCCTGTCATTGGGCATCAATGTTGAAATCCTTGTGTAATAAATCCTAACTGTTCCTCAAGTTTGTGATATATAAGACGCCAGGTTCTATGTCCTATATATTTGTATATATTAAACTTGAAATGTTTAGGGGTGTTTTTACATCAACCTGCTTTTTGTTTTTTTGTTTGTTTGTTTTTTGGCATCTGCTATCACGGCATTAGCTCAAGACATCCCTACTTTCACCATCATTTAGTTTAACAAAGCAGTGCCTATCACTGTGATTTATGCGAACAATGTAATCAATATAACTTCTAGTTAATCAGATTTTGAAAACTAATTTCAGTATAAGTTATTTTCCATTTTCTGTATTGCAGTTCTATTATCACTGAATTTCCCCAGGAAAGTCTCCTCCACCAGTTCAGAGTGTCTGTCTGGAGAAATATCAGAGCAATGAGGATATGGGCACAATGCACAAACCCCATTTCAATAATCTGTTCATGCTGAAATGTATCGTAACTTTTTTAAATATATACTCATAAAACAACAACATCATCAAACACAAAGACACAGATAATAGTTTATTGTGTACTGGTAAAAATGCTGGTAGAGTAGCTTATTAGCAGAAAAGTACCAGTTACGCCTTCTTGCAGATTAGAAGCAGCAGATTTTCTCAAACTTTGTTAAAACAAGTTAGGACTAAACATAAGTGAGAAGTAAAGGCAGGAGCCACTTTTGAACAAGAGAGAGAGATTTTTGGCACGTCATCTAGTTCTAATAAACACAGCATTACCTTTGCTGGCTCCTGTTCGATGGAAAAGGGTATTAGGGTAATTTCACTCGCAGCACAGTTTAAACCCTCAAGAAAATATTAGGGAGTAGGAACACTGAAAGAATTTGAATGGGCTGACGCCTCAGTCAGTGAGACGTAAGACTAGATGAGGGAGATACTAAGTTATACAATGTGAGATACACATTCTAAAACTATCTCTGTAAATAAACAAAGAAAATCACTTCAAAACAATAACCTTGTACAACACTGTATCATCATTACATGATTTAACCAAATGGTGACAAATCACCCAGGCCTTTGCAAATCCCGCCTCCCATCCTCCTCCTTACCCCCTTCTCTCCCAACAGCAAGCCATATCTCACTCTTGCACAAATCATCATTTTATTAAAAAGTACACAATAGTGATCTATTTGAACAATTATGCAAATCAGACAGAGATGAAGGTTTAATGTTATATGTTGCACTGATAGTGCCAGTTCATTGGGTTACTCTAGTTGAAGATGAATACAGTCTGATGGTTTGATGTCACTATGCTGTGCATCATTATCATCTTGGGCTGCAACACAAAACCTCCATGGATCTTCTGCTGAAGCTATTGGCCATGGCAAGGATAGATATTTCAGCCACGATGTGCAATTTGGATTAATAACCTGATGTCTGCATTGTTTTTTCTCAAGCCTTTTTTCATTACTTAAGACTTGTATGTTTTCTGAGTTTTTGGGTCTGTTTGATGCCATCAGCGTATCCTGTTTATATAAAAGCTATACGACGACTATACATTTTTCAGAACCCTTTATTCATCCTTTCTGTTAAATGGTTCACTGACACTGCGTCACTCCCCAGCTCTCACCACCACCACCCCACCCCTCTATCTGCAGGTACTGGGGCCCAGGAGGTGCACCGTGACTGACTGGATTTTAGGCCCACGCTTGCCGTGGGTTCCGAGGGTACCACTCAGCAAACGACCGCCACGCCTGTCGGCTTTTATAAACGAGCGCCACGCTTATGGACAATTTAACCACTCCACTGAGCCCGCCTTGAGAGATGAGTAGAGAGATGTGGGAGAGGACAGAAAGAGAGAGAGAGAGAGAGAGAGGATGGGGACCACGCTGCCAGGTGACTGATGGGAGATTTAATCAATAGAGTAAGCACATTTACTCCTCATGATGCTCTGGCCCAACATCCATTCATAGTGTTAATTCTTCAACGCCCACGCTTGTTGCACACCACAAAAATCATAATGCATGAAGGATTTCACATCTAATCAGCCTAATCAAAGGCCAGTATCATCACTGCTAATTTATGTGTAGCATCATGGACTAAACATCATCGGTGTTCTAGTCCAACGATTTTACCTTGATCTAAGCTTAATTCGAGCATCCAAAATAACTACTTCCATTACGCTTTGGCATACACCTGAACAAATATAATTTTCTTCTTGTTACTGCTATTGGGCCTGCATTTGGAGGCATGCCCACGTCCAGAAAAACAAAGGATACATCAGTACACGCCCTTCCTTCTCAATGTAAGTATAAGTTATGAACTGTTTGTACAATTGAAAAATATTTGATTATGGTGCTGACTGTGACACTGTGCTATAAAATGTCTTTGATCACATAATCAGAAGTTACATGATCCAGTTATTTGATGAGGATCTCTAGAGGCTCAAGAAAACAGTTCAGTCACTCACCACCCGAATTCCAGCCTTTGCCTCTGAAAACATATCACTCCACCTGTAAAGGTTGGACTCCACAGACCTAACTAGTCTCTGTGGATATGCAGGAGAAGTTACTGATCATACACAGCTGAATCTACATATGAAGCTGAAACAACAACTGACACTGACATAACGTTAATCAGGAATAATTCTGGTAATTGATTAATCATGTAAGCAATTTTTGTCAACATAAAGATGAATTGGTCTGTGATTCTCAAACATGAACATTTTCTGGTTTTCTGGTCATGTCTTTGGGTTTTGGACCGTTGGTTGGATAAAAGAACACATCTGAAGATGCTGGAGTTTGATAGCATTTTTGCTATGTGATGGCATTCTACACACAAAATGACCCCGATCAAAATAACCAATAGATTAATCAGTGATGAAAAATAATTATTATAGCAGCCACAGAAAGATATTGGCAAATTTTGCCTTGGTAAGTCAATCCCAAGGAAAACACACAAACTGCATGTATTGCTGTACCATTGACATGGGAAAGCTCCACCACCATGAGCTCTTTTCCATCAAAAAAGAGGATACAGTTGAAAGTTTTCAATAGTGCACCTTATTCCAAAATCACCAGCACCTAAACCTTTCCTCTCTCTTTGAACAAACGCCCTGCCCTAAAAAACTGTGGTCAATAAACCAAATCAGCTTAAGTTTTCTCGTATGACTGTTATTATAAAATTCAACAGCATGTAACATTCCCACTTTCTCTCCTGAATTTCCAGAGCTCGTTAGCGTGAGCCACACCGCAGTTACTCGCACTGTCAGCCGAGTCTAGAAAACCTCTGTTTGCCTCCAGCCACTACTGCTGGGTTAGACTATTAGCCAGCAGCCCCACTCTGCTTTGTTTCCGCCAAGCGTTACATGGCTCGCCTCAAGTCAGTGTTTTCACAATAGACATACATTACTTAGGACATCGAGCCCAGGGGCTTTATGGATCTGCTGGATTGTATAGGGGCCTTATGGGTTTTGCAGGACTGTATGACAGCAGTCTGCCTGCCCTAATAGTTGGTGGTGATAACTATAGTATACCACAGTGTAGAACAGACTAGAGCAGCTATATGAGAGGCCTGCAGCAAGTGTTTCCCATAGCTGGAAAATGAGGGGATTGTTTACTGTCCGAGAATGAGAGATTAAGAGAATGGAGTGATCTTCATATATATGCTGAGTGATCATTTCTGCACTCATGTTATGTGTGTGACTGTGTGTGTTTACGCCTAGATGGAGCAGCTCTGCTTCGTGAGGGTGCCCAAGAGCATAAACTCCACTGCACTGATTCTTTAATAGAACCCCCCCTACCTTTACTTCTTCCATACACACAAATACATATGCACTCCTGTTACACACATGAAAAGCCAACGCCAAGACGCACACACACACACACACACCTGCCGGCACGCCTGCCAAGTCAGTGTAATCAGGGCAGCTGTGTGAATGTGTTTACCTCTGAGGTACCAGGAGTTTGATTTAAGGAGCAGCCATCTGGGCAGAGGAGGAAGAGAGGAAAGGAGGAGAGGAGGAGAGGAGAGGAGAGGAGGGGAGAAACAAGGAAAGGAGAACTACTCCTATTTCTACTTTAATAAACAAAATCAAACCTTTCATTGTGATCATTATTCTCACAGACATGTCCGACTATAATCAATCAGTGGAATTGCAGCTCAACCTCTACAACAAACTACATCAGACATAAACCCACCATTAGCAAACCTCAACACCTGCTCCCCACATCATCATCACAGACATAAAACCATCGTGTTCAAAGGCAACATCGAGCTGGTATTACCATCATCAGAACCAAATGTTATTGTTTGGTATACGCCTTTCTGCAATCTGCTCTTTATTAGCCAGCCGGACAACCATTTAGGCCTTACTAGTAACAAGTAATGATGGGTATTAACAGTTAATCTTTAAAAAAAAAAACAGATTTAAGTATAGGGCAATCACTAACAATGATAATCAGTTGACATATAGTCATTTACATATTTTCCAGATATTAAACAAAATGTCTCACAATTTCATCTTTCTTGTTGCTATTATTGTAATTAACTAACTGCAATAGTACATACTTATGTACACAGGGAATAAAGCTAAGACAATGAAAATATGTATCAATGTAAAAAATTAATACTGTACAAAAAAAGGAAGAAGAAATGGCAGTATCTTTGCAGGATACAACCCTTCCTCTCCCTGTGGTACCTTGATACAGGCTCAGCTAAGCTCACCCTCAGCCATTACTTCTACTATAGCCTTTCCTGCTCCATTAAACTCAACAAGCTTAACCCAATGGCCTTCATTCCCTGCTACAGCGACGGCTTCTACCATACCCTGGTGGCTTTAACAGAGAGGGGCACTGAGTGGGGGACAGCATCTCCCTTTGCTAACACAAAATATGTCATGTACTGCCCTTGTTAACTTTAAAAGAAAATCTGTGAAATAACATTTACCTTGTCCCCTGTTGCTGAATATAAAGATACTGCTCACTGGGGCCAAGGCAAGGACCTAACAACTTGGTGCAAAAGGAGCTATTGTTATACTGTCCTTGTCCTGCTGTGGTATTTAATCGCCCAGTTTTAATATGCAACAAGGAAACGACATCACACTTACAGTCCGGTATCGTGCAGGACTCCATACTGAGTCAGCAATTATTGATTACAGGAAGCATTTTGAAAATAATCTGTTTTATGGCAACCTCTAGAGCCATACTGTTAAAAGGCCCGTCGAATATCTGACAACAGGAAGCCCTGTCAGAGAGTCTGCAGCAAGAAAAACTTAACCTCACAACAAATGACAGCACTTTGATCTTAAAAGTGGCAACTATTTTGATCATTAAGAATCAAAACAATCACGAAGTAAAGTAAAAAAAATTGACAAGCCCGGGAAAAAAAATAGCAGCATTTTGAGTAATCAGGCTGCTATGCAGAGTGGCAAAACACATCCAAACACCGAAACACCAAAAAAAACAGATGAGAGGCAATGAAAGGCAAGTTACTTATTATAGTATAACAGAGAGAGTCTTAGCTGAGCCTCTCTCAAGTAATAATGCGAGGTGAAATTTGGGGAATGTATCTGGGATACATAATAAATATTTCATGGCATATTATGAATAGGTTCTTTGTTTAATTAGATTTGGAGAGTTGTCCCCTTCAGCCACTTCTGTCAATGCTAGCATGAAAAAAATATGATCCTTTTCCACTTTAATTATAAAAGTTCTTCAGCCAATATGCTATGTTATAATTCATTCATCAACTTTTTATATAAGTATAAACCATAAAATCCGTCAGGGAGTGTGTATTATCTTACTTGATTCAAATATCAATTATTACTCATTTTCTGTTACCTAAAACTTTTCATAGATATTTGAAAGGTTGTACACGCCAAGAGAAACGAACTTAATACACATTTTGACATCACTTGTAATTGTAGAAATGTAAGAAATGTTATAACATCTGTTGGATTACAATTGAACTGCATGTGCATGAGCCTGGCAACTCATTACACTATGTTTATAGCAACAAATATTGCACAGACACACGCGATATCTATTTGTGTACTGTATATTCTATACCGTAATACCGTATGTCCAATTGATGTTTAATTATATTATTTTGCTTTTTATCCATTTTAATTTTGTATCTTTCCTATTTGGTTTGATTTAGCATAAGTTTTATTTGTGCAGCACGTGAGCTGAGCAAAATCAGATGAAAATGCTTTTACTGTGCCTGCCAGAATTAATTGCAAATAACCTGACTCCACACCTCTGCAGCGCCTCCTGTACTGGAAGCTTCCCAACCCAACTGCAATTATCTCAAGTGAAATTCCCATGAAACTTTGTAAAAGCCATTCCTTTCTCTACTTCTCCTTTCTTTCTTTGTCAAGATCTCATTTAAATCCTGTAGAGCTACAGTGTAACACGCCGTGGAGGAAATACTGACACAGCTCTAATGCCTTCATCTTCACAGACTGGGAACAGCTTCCTGTTTTCAATGGACACACACTAGCATGGATCCAAACATGCATCAGCCAGACGTGATGTGAACGGATGCATACTTTGCACACAATCGCCACCCCAGCACACACACACACACACAAAAACACACACTTACATGCACACGTACAAAATCACAGATTGTGAAAATACAGTGAATTCTACTAATAAATCATTTCCGCACACCAGGTCTTTCTGCACTGAAATAACTGTTGATAGGCACCACTTACATTCAATTATCTTTGTTCCACACAAAGCACACACACACACACACACCCATCATACACAGACACATCAGTTATTTCAGAAGAAATTGTGACTCATTACCAGTCCATTCTCTGAAGACTGAGGCACTGCTTCAGAGCCCTCTATCTAAAATTACGATACAGTGCCTGCTGCACTTCACATATACACTAAATAAAAGACACATTGAAACTTCTGTGGGGGTGTAGGAACGATGATGAAATGAATGTTTTATTACAAATAGCTATGGCTTTGTTTTGTCAGACATCTCACAATCTAGGAGTTATTGCTATGTGTGAAAACTTACATTGTTTTAGTGAGAGATGCTTTGGGTGCAATTTTGAACATCATGCTTCTGTCAGCAGGCGAGAGTCAATTAGATGGATACTGTAACAAAATGATAGCTGTTTTGTTTATTTTATTATGTCCATGTTGGTGATTACTGGTTTGATAAGGCTAAATGAATTGCCATCATGGTCGTATTCCTTTCCCAATCATAACACATATTACAAACATACACAGTGAGTGATGACTATCATATATCACAATATGACACGCCACATTATGCAACATCATAGAAATGATGAAATTGATGTCTACAAGTGCATTTTGACAAACTCCTTGTTTAAACAAAACACTGCACTTAAAGTTTTTTTTTTTTTTTTTTTTTTTTCGTGGTAATCATAAGTTTGAGCAGCACAGGTCGCTATTTATAATATAATATGGTCATATCGATTCCACTGAAAGGTGAAAAATGATACTATCTAATTATAAAATGCAGTATCTGTAATTGTATCACTGGGTTACAATGTCATTTGAAAGCACAGCTAAATTTCAGGAAGAGAAAATGCCATGTCATTTGGACATGGAAAAAAGAAAATCATCAATCCGTGATTATTTTTGAGCTACATGAGCTCTTGGATTCATTTTTGAAAAAAAAAAAACATATCACCAGCTTCCTGAAATTGCAAGCTAACTCATTTTGTGTTATACAAAACCCTCACTGGAGTTTTGACTGGATATGAGAGTCAGTAATGGCAAAATTACAGCTTGTGGGTGAACTATTCCTTTAACTTTAATATTACCAATTTCCAAACTACATTGTGAATATGTATCACCTGGTTCAATCCATAACCAGCCACCGCCACCCACTCTTACCCATCTACAAGATGAGCACTAACTGACATTCCACTACAGATGTTGATTGAATTTAGTTCAAGGCATCTCTGGAAGTTTCAGCTGCTTTCACCAACACCAGCGATCACCCCACCCACATTCACGTGGCTCTTTGGCACAGTCTGGAACTCGACTGTAGTTCTTGGATTCTGGACAGTGCTTCATCACATCTGCGCCTCCACCTCCTGTGGTGGCTCAGTAGGAACACGTTAATAAATCTAAACTGCCATATACGAAATTAAGTTGGCAGAAAGATGGACTTAGAGAGCAGTTAAGACGTTGAGAATAAACAATGTGGATCAAACGATCACACGTGTGGAGGAAGCATCACCACTTATATTCTAAATGTCTCCTGCAAATTTACCACCCAGACCCATTTCTCCTATCCCCTCTGCCTCCCAGTCTTTGTGCCTACAGATGTCTCTCTTCACTAGCTTGTTCAGCAACAACTCCATGAAATCATTCAAATCCAAATGTGGTAATTGAGTCAGTAAGCCGCAATTATCATCTTGATGAGAGGACCATTCGGTCTTTGCAATGCATCAGCTTACTTTACAGGATTTATACACGTCAGCTCATTGACTCATTCTGCGCTTACCCACTCAGGAAAAAGACACACACGTTAACTGGTTGTATCCATTTCCCCCAGGATAATTAACACCTCGTAGGGACAGCCTGCACGATGATCCACTGAAACTGACCAGAAAAGTACCTAGAGTGCAAGATTGTGTAACCTGCTGACTTAAATGTAGGAGTAGTAGTATGTAAGTGTTAGTGTACATGGGGGGCATCGAGGGTCATACTGGGTGTGTAATCTGCACGCTCCCATGTCTGTATCAGTGTGTGTCTGTGTGTCTGGACCTAAGACAGAGGTCTATTGTAGAGTGCAGTACGCCTGCAGGAGACCCTGAGGCAAGTACTTAAGTAGATCAGACCAGACCTCAATATCACTACTCTCTCATCCACTAGACTGACACTGATCTGTGTGTGTGTTTTGCGCTAAACAGAGAAAGAGGATACAAAATGCATGTGCGCTGATAAACAGTAAGAGCTAATCAATAGTTTGGGTAATTTCAACAGCTATTGAAGGAAGCCTGTTTCATATGTTTGTTATAACACTTCACAGTGCTAACATAATCAAGTGTGTTCCAGCCTGTACTTAGATTACAGACCAGTGTGTGTTCTCTACAGTGTTCATTTTCACTGATTGCTTTTTTTCCATCTCAACCAACCCAGGCGGTTTAGCAAAGACAACAAAAGGCACAAATTGGAGAGAGAAAGGACAAAACAAAGAGGAAAGAGGAGAGAGTGAGGGAGCGTGATTTAATCTACAGCAAGAGAGAAGGAAGGTTACAGAAAGATGAAAGATAATGTATGGGAGAGGGGGCAGGAAGTAAGATAGAGAAGGAAAGTGATGTTGGGTGTGATGGATGGAGTTTAAAAGGAAGAGGAGAGGAGTGGAGTGTGTTTCTCCACTAACCACCTCTCTGTCAGACACTGGCTGTGCTGTGTAGGGTAGGCGGCTGGCGAAAAGAGGAGTGTGTATGAGCTCTAATGAGTATATGTGTGTATGCTGCATGTACTATGAGTCTGGGGACCGTGGGGGTTGACAGATTATCTGTCGAGAAGCAGGCTGAGGGTCCGTCCCTCTCTCTCCCTCCACTCGTTTTCCCAGTCACCACTCGCTGGTTCCACTTGTGTTGCTCAAGGTCAATGCACATCACAAAGTTTGGTGCGGTACATGATAACCAGGAGCTCAAGGCAGAGTCAGCACTTTTCACTCCTCTGCTTGTCTCTAACCGCTGACTGGCACAAGAGCTAGTGAATCAAACAGAGCCCAATATATTCACGGTATGCCACTGCTGGTGGCATCCCCCAAACTACTCTTTAATAAAAAGTGAAATGGCCGTTGCATCACAACTTTGCAGATGTTTTGGCTTTTTATCACGCTATAATCCTGCATTTACTGGGGCTCATATCCAGTTTTGACACAACAGATGGTGTTTCAACTTAAGGGGATTTCTGCTTTCAATTATATTAAATCTGTAATTTGCCTATCAAAAATTATACCTTTATTATCTGCAGTTACAGTAAATACACTCATAATTTGTCTGTCTTATTTTCCTCTCTAGCTTGTGAAGCCAAGGATATTGGAGAAAATCGAAACAGAAACATCCCACTTATAAACAAAAAAAAACAAGATAATTTGTATTGTGCTTGCCTGGTTTCTAGGATGGATAAGAAAACAGTTCTACATCTCTACACAGCCAGAAACACAACCATAAAACTTAGGGACTGTACTTCCCGCATGCACCCTTTTACTCCTTCCAGTTGTCCCTGCCCAGTGGCAGAGAGGGACAGCATATTGACCTCAGCCTCAGAGCTGATCCCAGTCTGCTTGGACCTCCTTCAGTCAGCTTGGCAGGACAACAGACAAAATACCCCAGCAGAGATGCAACAGCCCCACAACAGCACAGAGCCAAAGAGAAAGAGTGTGACAAGCTGGATATGTAGTCCTTAATATATCATTCTCACATTAGTTGTGGTATTGAAACATTGCTAGAGATGGCCAGTAATATCTGGAATCTTGTCAGTGGTGTTGGTGTTCCACAAATTAAATCATTTTCCATAAACCTTTAGATTTATTACAAAGTAGCTCTACGGTCACCTTCAACAACTAAGGACTGTTTTTTGTTTTGGTTTTTTTTGTTTTTTTTAACCATCACACTGCAACAGACTCGAAAAACTGTGTAATTGGAAGCGCTTGCACACTTTAAAAAATCGATTTTGTGCCACAACGCAATCCCACCAGCATACAATTAGAAAACTATAGACAGAACTTACAAATAGTATATTGCAATTAAATAATGAACTCAGAAACATAAAATCTTAAGGCCAGGTGCACTTCAACAGTCATTCACATCTCAAGCCTTAGGCAGGGACAGTTCTCAGCTGCTGTGAATGTAGGAATTTGGCTGCATAGTTATCACAGTTAGTCATGATAGGCTATGAAACATTCATCGATACACGTTTCTTTTGGCATTCAGCTCACCTCTGTAAAACAATTGTAAAGAAACCTTTTGTTCCAATTGCAGTTTTGTTTTTTTTCCTTAAACCACATGCACAGTTTTGCTGAAACTAAGACATTTGTATTAATGCAGTCAACATGATGCTGAATCAGAAAGTCAGCCTCCACATTGGACAACTTGTTTATTGGTTGTCAATCTTTTAACTACTTGTGGTTATTAGTGACTATTAAGGATAATTATGAACTCCCTAATGGGAACATAACATGTCAAGGTCATCAATTCCCAGGAAGAACTCAGTCCAAATAATCATTAATTCCAATGACACGCTCTCATGACTTTCTCCTTTACTTCTCCTTGGTTTTCATATTTCTCTCTTAGACACACACTTCCTCTGCCTCCCTCTGTCTCGCTGTCTCTCTCTCTCTCTATGTAGTCCCGGCCAGCCACTGTGGGTTTTCTGGGATTCCCTGTATTGGTCATCTTGTGCCCGTGATCGTCTATATTATCATCTTCCCCAAAAGTCTCCCAGAGTTGGACAGACAACTGGCTTTAGGATGAAAGGAGTCAGCATGACACAAAGTGTCTGTGTGTGCGTAAAAGGTATGTGTGTGTGAGAGAGAAAGAGAAAGAGAGGGAGTGAGAGAATCCGAAATGTTTCTCAAATAGTACCAAATGACCCTCATCCCAACCCTCCCTAAACCCCAGACCCACTTCCCAGCTGCGGCCAAGTCTGCTCTCACATGGGCCTAGTCCAAATTCTTTTGTATTCCAAACTTATCTGTAATCCATCTATCTCAGTTAAATCAGCTTTGACATCAGCCTCCCACTGTGGTCCTGAGAAGAGAGAAAAAAACTGAACATAACTCTGCTTCCACAAACCCTCAATTCATGGACCTTAAAACCATTCGAATCATGTTTCACCACAGTTCCACATCACACAGAAACGCCCTTCTTAGCCCACCAAATTCATTCTCCCTTACTCCAAATCCCACACTAGTAAAAATATTGATTTAGTATTAATGTAATCTATTGTATTGGTTATTTTAAGTGATTAAATAAGTCCATTCAGCATTGCATTTATTACCTGGGCCAGAAATACTCCCATACAGCTACAAGATTCTGATTTTTTTTTGTCACAGCAGAGGTGAAACGGTAGTTTCTACAATGGCCTTGTCCCCGTCTTAACTCCCAGCTCTCTGCAACACCACCGCACCCTTCCCATGTCCATCCCTCCTCACCCCAATTCCCTCAGTCCTTCCTCACCCGGATCCGAACTATAACCCAGTCATCCTAACTCTCAGTGTCCCAGCCCTACACCCTTACCCTACCTCACCCCACCCCTTGGTCCTAACTCGCAACCCTCCTCCCACGCCCCAGCCAACTTCTCTGTCACCCTCACCCCAGAGCTCCATCCAGGATCCTTAATCCCAGTCTATCCATAGTCATTCATTCCCAGCCAAGACACACAGATGTTTCAGCAGGCCACTCTCACTCTCTCAGTTTGGGTTAAGAGGTCAGAATTTTGACAGGGTGGTTCTTTAAAAGGCAGACTGAGGCTGCTGGGACAAAGCTAAATTTAATCAGATTTTAGGATTATGTCTATATATAATGAACTAGAAATAAATATATCAGACTGATGTATAAGGTGCTGGAAAACACCTGAAATATGAGTCATAGTGGTGAGAACTATTACTTATAACCCCGACCAACAAATCTTGTGATTATCCAGCCACACTTTTAGCCTGAGCAAGAAAGACACGCTAAGCAGCTTTACTAGTCAGCAAGAAGTTTAGAAGTCACAATATTAGCCAGAAAAAAACTACACATTGTGATACACCCACACTGCCAGTAAGCAAAACAGCCATTATCGAAAAGGCCAGATAATTATTAAAACAGGTTCCCTCTCTTCATTTTCCATGGAACTTGTCGCATTCCTTCTGTGGAGGTACTTGACTCATGGAGAGGTCGGGTTGTAGGAAGTTAGCTCAATAACACCAGCAGACTTCAGTTTGTCTCCTCAACCATAGCCCAGTCTGAAATCACAGCTGCAGGCCTCTTGGTTTACTGAAGCTGTACTTAATCCCCCACACAAGAGGATTTAATCACAGGTCTTTGAAGGGAATGCAGTTTTATTTGAGAATTTACTTATTTTGAATCAAACCATCAGTATTGTGACCTGTGTTTTCCAGTGAGAGGCGATCGCTGTGCTCACCTGTGATCTTTTACATTTTAACAACTGGAAACAGTTAGATATCCAATGGATTTACAAAGCATTTGTTTGATTTTTAAGACTAAAGAAGCCAACAAACTTAAAATAAAATGTTGCAAGAAAGATTAATTTTCTTTTTGCAATTGTATACTCAAATAGGTTTCCCATTTTTCAGGACACTTGCCATGTGGACAGGAGGACACAGCTGAGCTGCACACCACGGTATCCCACTCTACCTGAGCTACAGGTTACCCAATTACACCAAATGATAAGAGCCCAAGCATTAACCCAGTCTCCAAACTCCCAAGATCCCAATCTGATCCATAGCATCTGTATGCGACTAACTGCTAATGTTCTGGTGCCAAACACCATAGGACAATTCCCTAGAGGTCCCAAAGGTTGCCCCAATGGGTCAAAGCTAGTTTGGTGTAAAATAGGGGAACCACAATATTAGGCAGGTCCCATATGCTAAATCAGATTGGGATCTGGGGAATCTGGTGCTCTTTTGTCATGTTCCTTGAGCCATTTCGAACAGTCTTTGCAGTGGCGGGAGATTGTCCTCTGAAGAACAACATTTTCTTTGAGAAAATGCCATTTCATTGGTTTTGAGAGGTTATCAATTTGACAGGCCATGATTCACAATAATAATATTATGAAAAAGAAAGAAAGATTAGTTTTATAGGGGTTGATGTTCCAACAACCAATATGCCTATCTAGTGTGTCCTCAGAGACATATGGTATGCTACGGTTTAGGGTGCCAGTGCCTCGCCATACAACGAAGAGGTGAAGAATAAGAAATGTATATGGGTTAATTAATACAGAGCTAACAGTCAGCAAGTCTGACAAGAGCGACTGGATCATATACACACCTTCTGTAAAATAAATGAACTGTCTACTGAGATGCTGATATATTCTGAAGCAGGCCAATTTGTTCTAATTTACCCTGCCAACACAACAATACAAGAGCAACATATGGAATGCTATTAATCTAAAAGAATATATACAGTACTGTGCAAATGTTTCAGGTAGTTTAGACCAATGTGAGGATGTGCTGTCAAAAATAATCCCATGATTAATTTTATTGTTAATCCTCTATGTAGTCCAGTTCTCCTAGTACACATGTAATTTTTCCCAGCATCTGGATAAGTTACTGTGGGATTCAGGCTGTCCTGTCCTCTTCTCTTCATGTAATCGCATACCGACTCCAACATGTTGGAGATCAGGCCTGGGTGGGGGTCAGACCATCTGTTGCAGACTCTTTATTCCTCTTGTCCTGAGGACAGTTCTTTACATGCTGATCGTGTGATTGGACATATTGTCCAAAGGCAGAATTAATCTAGGACTGATAGACACCTCCCTAATGCTACTGATGAAGGTAAGAGTAAAACATCTAGGAGTGCCTAAACTTCTACACAGTACTGTATATGTTGGTTTTCTGGACAATATGATGAAAAATTCCTATTTCAAGACACGCTGGTAGTCATCTTCATAATAAATCCTCTTAATCATTGCACAGAGTGAAAATTCAGATTAGTGTTTCACCAAATAATACTCAGTTCAAAGCATGAGCCTTGTATCTAACTGGCTGGTGAATAACCATGGATGATGTCAAGTCCACTATCGGGGTGAGTGAACAGCCAAATAGTATGATCCAGGACTTTGCTCCAACGAACAAAGACAGCCCACATTACAGCATTGGACGTTACATATCTAGGCAACCAAAGCCAAAATACTAGAGTGGAATTAGAAGCAAAAAATAATTGTGTATTTAGTCTGAAACAAACTGACGTAGTTTTATAACAACTTGCTGTTTTTAATGAATGCTGACAGCAAAGAAGAGGGAAAGAGTAAGAGGCACAGAGAAAGAGGGAGAGACCTGCTGAGAAGAAAGAGATATGGAGCTAATGAATGTGAGGGAGGAGAAGTGAGGAGAAATGAAATCAATAATGAACGGCTCCATAACAGGAACTTAATCAGAACAGCAGGTCCCTATATTGTCTTGACTAGCGCACGCATCACCGCCGCCGATTCAACCTACTCCCAAACCCTGAAAAATAAATAAAAACATGAAAAATAAATTGAGACGCTTATTCAAATTCATTAGAACTCGTCCTCGTGTGCCTACAGTACATAATAATATCTTGAAGAAGACGATGAAGAAAACGAAAAATGTAATATGCCAACAACTCTGCATATTGTTTCTGGAAGAGATGGAAGGCAAGAGTACTAAGTCACAAAAAGCCTCAAACACAACTGTCTTCTTCTATCTTATGCACTAAACACATTCATTACAGTTTATGAATACACATACTGTATTCATACACTGTACTAGCATAACACACACACATATATATATATATATATATATATATATATACATATACATATATACACCGCACCATAATATGCAAGATTACAGTTGCAGACACAAATGCCTATGCTTACCTTTTTTTACTCCCACATATACATATACACAAGGGCATTTCCACGCACACACACTCCATAGCCCTCCTATTCTGTGACTAAGCGACTCAGAACAAATTACGACTATAAGAAACACTACAACAATAGAGTGGTAAATCAGTGAAAGGCAATGCTATGTAAAAATGCAAGCTGGGCTGGTGGACACGGGGGAGCAAGACTGTAAGTGCCCACAGGTATGGGAAAGTTCTGTTCTAATGGCAGCACAGGAGTGATGTTTTAATAGTTGGATCTGCTCTCAACCAATAAGTTTCTTCCCCCACACACACAGCACCCTATGTATTTTTCACCTTTCACTCTGTCTTCACAAACATCTTCTATCTCTGCCTCTCAAGCACCTTTATCGCCATAATTCACTCACCCTTCTTCCCTTCTTCTCTCCATCACTCCCCTCGCCTCCCCAGTATCTCCAGACAGCTTCATAATGGCTGGCACCTCAACACTGGCTCTAATTGAAAGATGAACGAAGCTTATTTGGGCTAATCCATCACCCTGTCACCTGAGGAGGAAGAAAGTCTAGGAGGAGAGGAAAGGAGAGGAGAGCAGAGAAGAGGCCCAGCGGAGGTAGAAATGAGGGCAGATGAGATGAGACAGGAGCAAGGGAAAACAAGATCACAGAAAAGGTAAAAGGGCAAGGATAAGAGGTAAGAGGACAGAAATAGAGAATGGCAGAAGATAGGCTCTCCTGAGAGATGGGTATTAGTTTTAACAATGACGTCATTATCAAACAAGGTTCTACATAGATGCTGCAACAAAACTCATTAACTTTAATTATGTAGATTTAAATACTTACAACACAATATAAAGGGGACTATGTGAAGAGTCAACTGCAACCAAAATCTATCATACAAATTGGTAAGAAGATAGTACATGGCACTTGTGCTGATTTAATGTCATTTTGGATCGTTTATGCCAAACTGTAGTCTTCGTTTAATATGCGAGTGGCACCAATGGAATATAACTTTGAACCTGATATGACAGGGCACTCTACTTAGTTACACCGGGTAACAAATTGCTCCTTCGCAGAGTAACCACAGAATCTGGCCTACTGTGCATACTTGCTGCATCACTACTATAAAAGCTAGTGTAACATGTTCTTAAATGCTGTAGGTCAGTTCTGAGAGGGCATACTGCAGCACTAAGTTTTTTGTCTCTGATGAATGCTAGATATTCCTACGTCTTGCAGATATTCTTCCATAATGGCATTTGTGAAGCGTAAAATAAAATTAATCAGTGAACAGATCTGCAAAGAAAAAGGCAGATTTATATGTAACCTTGTAATTGAGGAAGATTACAACCACCTTTGATGTCGACCGTCCTTTTCTGTTGTTCCAAAATGGCCCTAAAGTACAGTATATTGATACTGCCTTCCAGTTGTCACAACAGATGAAGATTCCCAGCAGGCAGCAGCATCCGCTATAAGCTTGGGTGCAGCAACCTGCTCATGAGTTGTTACACTGTGAATACCCACAAAACCAATGAAACTTAAGGAACTGATCCAGTGCCTGGAACAAATCTAAGCCGCCACTTTCACTCACTTTGTCCTGATGCCAAATAGAGGTGGGATACCACCATCCCCGAGTAGGTGTCTCTAAAGGTGGTGGTTTTACCTGGCCTCTTGGAGAAATGGTCATCATAAAAGTACAGTCAAGCTTGGATGATTTTGTAACCACCAGTCTGAACTGATCTTTTTATTCTCCTTATTGCAGAGAGACAGGTATTATACTGCTCAATGCAAGCTAATAGAAGAGTTACACATGTGTTTTTTTCTCAGGCATACCATATAAACAGAATTCACCATTTCATTGCGTGAATAAAATGACCCTGAGCTGGGAAAGGGCCGATACAAGCACTCGTTCTCCGGTGAAACTGTTCTGTTGCAGTAGACACTGTTGATGTTCACGTGCCTGGAGCAAATTCTCCTGTGCTGTTTGGACCTGGTGGAATGAAAGCCAGCTCATACCAGAATGTACTGAATTTCATTTATCTGTGCTTGGACAGCCCCAAGTTTCTTTGACTAGACTGAATACACCTCAGGTTTATGTCCATTGAAAGGTGGAACAGGAACTTTCAAGGTGTGAAGTACTTTCTGCACACCAAATAACAGATGATCCTGCCTGTGTTTACCAACTATAAACAAGAACACCAACATGCATCAGGATCGCGGTCAGAATGCTCAACTGAGGAGCTTGTCGGATGGTCAAAGATCATTAGAACCCCACACCACATATTTCTGATGGCGGAATTGGTGGCAAAATGCATCCAAATAATTTCTGTGACTTGAACTGATAATGTGACAATCACACCCGCTTCACAACGATTGGCTAGGGTTTCAGAGGCGATAGTTTCATTTCTAAAATTAGTGAAACAATGTGAATGCCTTTGAGGAAAGACTGTTCAAAATTATGCACCATTCTAGTAGGAAAAATCTCAGAGAATATTCGTTTTTTCCATAAATTCATGAGTTTTTCAAGTAAATTTACCACTTAATCTCAGAAATTTGCATTATTTCATAAAAATACACCTCCTCCAGACTTATTTTAATTTTATTTATTTTATTAATGTCTCATTATAGTTTGTAATTTTCCCCATTTTAGAACAATTATCTCTACCTCTCTATCACATGGTCAACTTTAATCCCAATTTGAAATACAAACGCTATTACACGTAACAACTCCATTATGGCACCAACTAACCAGCATTAATCACAGAAGGACAAAGATGCATTTTAAGGTGTCATAACATAATTCAAGAGGACCTAGGTTCATGCCAGCTACAACTCTGCACTGCTCCTCCCATTTTACATTCAATACTAGATGAGACAACCAAAGCTGTAACCAGCTGACCACAGAACAGAGATGCTATGAGATCGAGATATGGCACTTTGTCAGACATGAAGTGGAGCATGAGTAGAGACAGAACAAGGTGCAGGCTTTCAGTCGTTTTAAGTATGTCCAAGAGTACCTGGAGTTCTAGGTGTCCTCCTGCTGACGGGTAAATGAACATATGATCTCCTCCCTGTAATATAGCTTATGCAAGGACGGGTGGGGGTGGCACTGTCCCAGTTAACTGACTTCTAGAGGCAGACACTGAGATTCTCTAGACAAAGGCTGGGAATCTGGGTAGCTGGCAATCACCATCTGCCTGTGTCAAAGAGGGAGAGGGAGCCAGCATCCTTACAGGGGGTCCTTGAAACCAGCAGCCATCCAGACTGGCTGCTTCAATCCACAAGGATGCCAGGGAACTGTGCTGTCAGCTATGCCTCTCTGGTGACACAGAAGGCAAAGCACCCAGTCTGTCTTTTGCTGTCTAAATGCTGCAGCCAACACTTCAAGGACTTTGAGACTGTTGGAAGCTCATCTCCAGAGTCATCCCTTCAATGGAGAGAATTAAAAGTTGTCGGATGCTTTATTTGGGGTGTATTGCTCACATAATACCTTTTCAGCTTCAGGATTGACCACTTACTTTGGGGTTACTGTTCATATGCTTTGGTCACTAAAACATTATTTATCTTGATACAATAGACATCCACAAAGGGCACCCAGAGGCATCGCCTAAAGAAGGCAGTTTTGTCAAACATTAGTTTGCTTTTCTGTGCTGACTGTGAATAAACATGTGTAAATTATTGAGTTTACCGCCTGTGCTCGTGCCCGTCTTGTTGATGTCAAGCTGGTAGTTCAATTCTTTGGGGCATACGTGCCTCACTCTTGTGCATGAACATTGCTACTCGTTTGTTTTAATATTGCAAGGTGTTTTTGAACAATTAATCTTTTTTTTTTGGGGTTAAAAACAAAACCAACATAAACTATTCATGTAGTACTGGAGTGAGCAGTCAGGAAGTGTATTTATGTGAACTTTACTGAACTCCCTCCCTATTGTGTATTCACCTTCAACGGAAAATTGCTGAAAATCTCCTGTGTCTCAGTTAAAGCTTTATCTCATCCTTGCCTAGCAAACTATTAAAAACACACACCTAAAACAGCTATGCAAGCATAAAACACACAAACTGAATCAGGCATGCACCTGCAGTCACACACACAGGAGAGGGGGAGAGACACCATCCATGTACTCATACTCACCAGATGTGTAGGTGCATATTAAAACACACACACACACACATACACACATGGGCATTTCCCCACCCCTTTGTATTTAATTAAGCCCTAGGCTTGGACTTTTATTTGATCAAATGTTGCTGTGTTAATTGCATTAGCCAAGCCAGTCAGGATGTAAGGGTGTCTGCTCCACTGGTAGAGTGCGAAATTGTTTGAAAAGGATGATGAACCCTGCCACTGTAGCGAATGAGGTCAGCAGTATAGTCCACAACCAATTGATGTTCACACACAGGTGAAACTGTGTAGTTGTGCCTGAATGGCATGCCGATTTGCCAGACTGACCAGCCTAAACTTGTTGAAATTTTCCTAAATCCTCCTTCACTGCCTGCAGTGCATTATCAATGAGTCTGCTAGGCCACTTGTTCCTCATTTAAACTGAAAAACATGAGTGGGCAACAGTGAGGTAGGAGGCTGCCGCTTCTCATTTTCATTTATTGTGAAGATCGGCAAATCTCTTTATGCCTCTTGTCTTGTGTCTCTGAGAAAGTGGGAAATCAGTATCAACCAATTGACCTGAGATCTGCTGATTTTCTTCCTATGCTAAATAACAGAGTTCTAAAGCTGCATGTTGTTATGCAAATGAAAGCTGCTAAATAAATTTACAACTCCACACCTCCCACGGGCCTGCCATAAAAATCAATTACATCATGCAATCTAAAGCAATGTATTTAATGAGAAAAAGTGATGATTTCATCAATTTAGCTTTTGCTGTTTGTTTTCTAATTGCCCTTTAATTTAATTTCCACAGTTTATAAAGCTTTGGTTAAACATGCCTCATCTATTCACTGTGCTTGTTGTTACAGACATGTTCAATTAAGATTATGAGATATTCCTCACATTACACCATAACATGTGAGGAATAATGACTGAAGACTTATGTAAAAAAAAAACAAAAAAAAAAAACTTTATGGACAAATTATATTAAAAATACAAAACAGCCTGTCATTTTACTGCTGTAATAGTCAGACCCAGACAATGCTATCCTTTGAAATCAAGTTGAATTCAAAGAGAATTTCAACAGATAAATAGTACAGCAACTATGGAGGAAAACATTGAATTTAGAGTGATTAAAGGATCTATTAGTAGGTGATTCTAAGCTGGAAGTGAAGTTTGGCACTCAAGTACATCCATTGTACCTTCACCCTTTACAGCTTTCCCTCCAACTGGTGTGATGTCATTGGAAGAACAAACTTCCAAGTTAGTGAGTATACTGGCAAGTGCTTGCAGGTTTGCCATGTACAACCAAGTTAAATTCAGTTTTGTTTGTGTTAGCATACAGTCAGACACAATAGACAAAGAATTTCTGTAATATCAATAATATTATATTATTTTTATCGTCAGGCCTGTTCCCCAAACTTGGAGACAAATAGCTAAAACAAAGTTTCGTCCATTTAGCAGCATTTTAGAGGGTTTTGACTTTTCTGTGATCACGATAGCAGATAGAAAATAGCTAAACCTCGTGAGATAATGCACATTTGTTAAAGTACACTGCAAAATCTCTGTGCAACTGTTTTATTCACATTTTTCTGTTTTCTAGAACTTAATCCTATCCGTCTCTTGAGAGAAATTTGGAAATCCACCAAAGACATTTCTAGACAGCCATGGGACCTTTAATAGCCATGCAGGACACTGTTCGTTCCAGTGCCACACTACATACTACACCTGCCACACAAGCACATTAGTCTGCATGTGTGTGTGTGTGTGTGTGTGTGTACATGATGATGGATGAACAGTTTAATAAGACAAACGTGTTTAAAAAACTTTTTCACAATTGTTCGTGCTTATGTGCATGCACTTTTGGTACCTCACAGGTAAATCCCCTATCTATGCTCTGTTAACAGAAAGAATTAACAAAAAAGAACGAATCCATTTACATATCTACTCACAGATATATGTTGTATTTCTTTACAGCCACTCCAACTAAACAAAAAGACTGTAACAAAAATAAATAAAATGAGAAAAAGTCTGTTCTATTATGTCTTTTGGAAATCAATATTTCAACATATTTTTGCATGTAAACCTTTGTTCTGTAGATATGTAGTCTGTCCACTGTCCAGTTTTACAAGTTCTAGTCTGTGTTACTGGCAAAAAGAGAAATGTGTTCCAGCAAATGGGATAATGTACAGCACAACGATCAATTGGCTCCAAATACTGCTCTGTCTAAGCCCCTCATAAAAAATCCTGTTGTTCACACACCATAACCACTGGTCCACAGTCTGTGCTATGTGCGGAGGAAATGAGAAGAGACAGTGTGTGCGGTATGTGCGTGTGTGTGCAAAGGCACCAGGGAGACTTTATGATGCTCACAGCAGCCACCATGACAGAAACCCCACAGTTGGCCTTGGTTGCATCAGCTCTAACCTAGAATAAGGACCATAAAATGACACTGCTGTCATAATTTCATGTTATTCACTAGACGACTGGCTGTGCAGCGTGGTGAACATAAGGAGCGTGGTCTGCCTGGAAAGTGTGGGTCAGTGATGGCCCTGCTCTGGCCTTATTTGTGCTTAGTCAACTGACGGGACATGTATTTGCTCACCAAAGGAGCCAACGTCAGATATGTATCACTTGGGTCTCGAAGCTAATACAGTATACGTTCTAGTTAGGTCAGTGATAAATCACTCTTTCTGTGCAAATTATCTTTTATTCCAGGTGTCATAATGAAAAGAAATACTAGCACTGCCAAGTGTGAATGTTAATGGGGTCTCATGATCATGACTTGCCTTGTATTATGTGGAATACAGCTGCACTGCAATATCAATCACTTTTTACTGAAGTGATTCTGAGACAGTACTTCAGTCATTTAAATACATTTATAATTCATCATACAGTTGTCATATAATTACAGACTAATATGAGCTATCCATTTCCGTGCAGTAAAAAAAAAAAACAGTTATTTTATTCTGTATGGATCCGTGGTGGCCTGTGCCAGAGGTAAATGTACAGTGGTAAATATACCACACTGATACGCAGCTGTGGAGGTGTATGACACATCACAACAGCTTTAAAAAACAGCACATTTAAAAGTTTTTAATACCCTGATAAATCTCTCTGACAAGCTTTAAATGGAGTTTCGCCCACACGTCAGCTGACATTTATACAGCTATGTAACTGCAGCAAAATCATTTAATAAATGCAGGGAGGGGGGCATCCCAGCAGACTTGAATGCATTCTCAGGGTTCTAGAGACTGAGTGGTGCTTCAGGATGAGCTTAGTCTGCAATTTATCTAGTCAGGACTTCAGCTAATGCAGTCTCCAACTGTGGCAGTCCTTTTGTCTCACTTAAAATCCTGCCTTCCACTGATGGCCATTTGTGCAGTTGTATTTTTGTATGCAGGTGGTATAGACTGGGGATGCACTGGGTGCAATGGCAGAGGTCAAAGCAAATTAGAAACCTTGCTCTTAAAAGTGAATCATGAGAAATGACACATAGTTTTAGCTATCACATACTGTAGTCCCCTGATGAATGATCCACAAGAGCGACAATTTAAGATGTTTGGCTGTCTCTTAAAATTCTGCATTAAAGCAAGACTAAGTAAGTGTGCCAATGAATCTGGTTATTAAATATGACATATGACATTTGATGCTTGTTTTGTGCCATATTTATTATAATTGATAGATTCTGATGAGCTAGTGTTGAACTGAAAGCCTAAATGTACCCTAACTTGATTCTAATGTGATTATATTCAAATGATCAATCATTGGTGATGATCCTGATAATCATCATCATCCTGTGTTGCATCTGAAATCCTCCGGCTTAAATAAAGTCTATTGTATTAATATAGTCACATTGAATACAATAACAAAATCTATATCAAAACCAAATGACACTCGCCCATCTGCTTTATTCTCTGCTTTTGTCTCTACAGAGGACATCTGCTATGTCTTATGTTCAAATATATCCCATCATTGTTACAATCTGCAGCATCAAAGTAAAAAAATAACACTTTACTTAAAGCACAGCTTAAGCTGAGGGGGACAGCAGTTTTCTGTTGTATGCTGCTCCTCTTTGTAATTAGACTTGTCTAGATCTTGAAGTGTCTTTAGTTGATGTTTAAATGAGGGAAAGTCTGTAATTTCACTTAATTAGAGACAAAGCAAGCATTAAGAGGATCATTTATCTCTCAGTGTCTCATTTTCCTAAAATGACACACCACAGTCAACAACCAAGATTAAGTACCAGCTCATTTTTATTATTTTTTTTCTTTGTCTTTAATACTTTCTTAATCATGTCTGCTGGCATCAGTGAACATGGAGAAAGCTTTGGTGTTCATTATACACAATGTCAAAGCTTGATAATATGTCTGACAGTTCTTTCTTTCCTTTCCTTTTTTTCCTCTTCAGGTTTTTAGGCAAGGGCCTCACCACATCTCTGATCTGGTGTCTGTATTTTCATTAGCTGACCGGCGTTTGCAGAATGTAATAATGACTACAACAAACAAGGCCAAATTATCGCTGTAATTAAGTTCTTGAACAGCGAGGGGAGGGAAGGGAGGAACGGGTGGTGGATGACTTGGCCACAAATCTGATCTGCTCTGCTGGAGGTGAGTTGGAGTGTCTGTGTGTTTGTATTCCAAGTAAGCGCAATCAGTCCACAGTCCAACGTGTTCTCCTCCTCCTCATTATTCTTCTGCTTTAATTTTTTGCATTTTTTCCTCATTGTATCTCTCTCCTCTTCTTCACCATCTCATTTTATACTACCTATTATTTCACTGTTCTATCCACTTCTCTTCCTTTCTCCCTTATTTCTTGCTGTATTACTGTTGATCCATGCACTCTTTTACCTCTCTCTCATGTGTGTCATTCCCCTTCCTCTGTTACCATTCAAACAACCCTGTCCAGATTTCAGTGAAGCACCGGGTTCCAAAATACAGTATTTACCAGGACAAACACAAAATCAATACCCACCCAACACAAATACAGCACACAGGCAGTCCGGCAGATCTGCCAATGACGCTGGCTCATGCCCTGCAACTGAGTTCAGTGATTACAGAGCTGAAATGATGAGGAAAAAAAATCCTTTGGTTGTATAAAATCCATTTGAAATGCTCAATGCTGTTCTTGACAACACTCAGTATATCTCTTTTACTACAAGGCTACATAACGAACTCAATTCCTAACATTTGTTTGATGCTTTACAGTGCCAAATGTGAGTATACAAATGACCACAGATTTTAAATAATAGTGTCTTTGGTCATTTAGTGGCTGTAGAATCCAAAAGGCCAGGAAAAAAGTCATGGAGTTATGTGTGTGAAATGTGGGTTTGTTGGCAATACACCTATTCTTGAGCAAACAACTGTAGTCCCATAGGAAGAAAGATTTGCCAAAAAGTAAAGGAACAGTTCAATATTTCTGGAAATTCGATTATTCACTTTGTTGCTGAGAGGTAGATGAAAAAATGTATACATTTGCATGTCTGTACACAAAATATGTCGCTGGAGCCAGCAGCCTCTTAGCTTAGCATGTAGCTAAAGCAGCTGCCAGGCAACCAGCAGAGACTCCAAGAGGTTACTGATCTTGACAAATAAATAGTCTGTAACCCCCAGAAAAAAATTGTGAATTGTAATTTTTTTACCCATCGGTTCTTGTACAGATTTATAAAAATGAGATAGAACATGGTAATTATTGAGCTTAACCCTCCCGTTGCCCTTCGTATTGCCCTTCGTATTCCGTATACTTTTTTCTTCTTACTATTATTCAAAAACAAAAGATAACCGCTTCAGAACCACGAATGTCATGCACAACAACAAATCCTACTACACACACACACACACACACACATATATGAAGGCACATTGTCGGCGACCGGGTCACTTTGACCCAGAGGACAACACGAGGGTTAAGAGGTGCTGGTAGGCAGATTTTGTCACCTTTGGACAGAGCCGGGCTAGCGGTGTCACTGTTTCAGGTTTTTATGGTAAGCTCTGTGTCTCTATATGTCTGCCCTGCGACAAACTGGCAACCTGTCCAGGGTGTACCCCACCTCTCGCAGCTGTCAGCTGGGATTGGCGCTAGCCCCTTTTCCTTTGTACTGATAACTGATTTTCAGTTAAATTTTGGCTGAGGCTGATAAATCTGTAGTAGTCATTTTAGTAAAATACTTAACGCACACACAATTCAATAAAATACTTAACTATGTCAAAACAAAACTTGCTTCAAGTCTTTTCTAAAGTAATCTCCATTCTACATTTATTTCTCTGTATAATAGAGAGACCTGAAATACAAAACCAGAGCAGGATGCTGGAGTGGAATGACAAAGACAACAGACACCATTTGCTGGAAATTTAACTCCTCTTTTCCACTGAAGTGCTCAGAGTTACAGTACGTGCAGGCCGGAGCATTTACAAAATACTGAGAGGGAAAGCAGACACAACAGTGTAGAATGACTCAGATGTGAGTAATTACACTCTGTCCTATGTTCTCTATCTATGGAAGCCCACCTTCCCCTCATGCATAACAACCACTACATGCCTCGATTTGAATGCTCACACTAATCTGACTGGAAGTCTCGCTAAGATGACCACTTCAATGGGCTTTCTTCTTCTGCACTTGAACCCACAGAGTATTAAACCCACAAACTTGAACAACAACATGCATAGGCAATCTAAACCAACAGCCATTTTGCTTTCTTCAACCCCCCCCCCCCCCCCCCCCTTTTTTTCCTTTTTTCTGTAAAATTTAATTCGAGCCCCCTCGGTACACTCTCTGTTCCCCTGAAAGCAACAGTCAATACTTCGTTGATACTGCAGCTCGAGCATTGTGCAGCCAGAACATCCGCAGGGGCCCATAGCGAATAAAATGTGCCTGTTTAGTGTTCCTCCAGCTGGGCTGATCTGAAGCGACAGAAATTCAACCAACAGCCAGAGTGTCTCTCAGGAGACAAGAGGCTTCAGATGTCAGCAGCACCACCATCACTGCAGCTGTTAAAATTATCTGGATGAGAATGGCGCTAATCTACTACCCTTCATGGGGACTTCACACCGATTTGGGGACATAAAAGGAAATAATACGCACTCCTCTTCTGACAGAGGGAGGACAGATGGAAGAGGGTGACACAGAGAGGAAGGTGAAAAGGGTAAAAATTGAGGGAGGCAGACAAGGGAAGAGGACAAGCACAACAGCATGATCTCGCCTGCCGTTCCCAAAAAGCCAAACTGATTTCCCCAATCACTGCATTGTTAGCGTTCCACCTGACATGAGCATGCCGGCAAATACAGCTATACGGACACACACACACACACACACACACACACACTTCAGCATTAAGCACAAGATGCAGTTTTCAGAGTTTTCAAACACTATCTCCTGGGAAACCACGTCAACTAAATCATTTTTTCTCATCACCTAAAACTGATTTTGCAGGCTTGTGTGCAGGCTGATGTAGCAGAATCTCCACTGTAACTAGGACACAAAGCTGAAGCCTGAGCTCAATTCTTGGTGTTCTCTAAACCTCGAAAATCACTGGGGTGTGCTCACACACGTACAATAGATCATTTTTCATAATTATGCAGGGGGTGTGCCTTATAAATCTTGTCATATTATTCACACTGACTCTTTACATTCCTTGGGCTAAACAATGTGGTTGTATAGCTGATTATAACAGCTCACTGTCATGGTTCATCACTTTGTCAAGGTGCGGCATATTTCCTCACAAATAAAACTCCAACTGAAACCGAGAATCATTTGACAGCAAATCTAGCCACAAACATCAATAAATGCCAGGCATCACATATTTATGAATAAATGTTTCATCTCGCTAAACTCTGGAGCTATATGGTGTATTATTGCAAAATGTCATCTTGCTTTTCAATAGCTCATCAGACTGAATGGGGGAAGTGTGTCATCATGTATGCTTTCAATGGCTTTCTCCCTGCAGACCGCAGATCTCCCCCTCTCTTTCTCTGTCTCCCTCTCTCTCGGGCTGGCTGACATTTAGACTCCAGTGAAGGCAGAAGCAAGAGAGGAAGTTAAAGAAAGGATTCTCTCCTGAAAAAGGACGGAAAGATTCTTCTTTACCCTCCAAGGGCATGACCCGGTCAACCCCATCTGAAATCAAAATGGTTGAAGCTGCTCTGTCATCCATATACTGTAGTGGAGCAGCTCTAACCACAAGAAAAGCAAAAGGTTTTTGTTAGGAAGGCAAAAAACATTGAAAATAAATGGCCACTGTGGACTCTTTTCTTCCTTTCAATAATTTCAAGAAATGTTTGGGAGCTTTTCAAGGCTGCATTTAAAATGCCAGGATTTTCTTTACTTGTTCTTCTTGATCATTTTCAAAGATATGTTGCAACTAATAAAACTGTTGACAATCTAAGGCAGTACCATATTTGTTTATTTTAAGTGTATGGACGCAGGTTGCTGCAGAATATAATGAATACGCACTTTTTGGAAGACCTTGTGGTAGTTGATGTCATTCTCAGAAATATGCTTGGTGAATTCAACACTATATTTTAAGTTTTTAAATCTTGCTGTATTTGAGTTTAGATCATAACCACTGACACTCGATCCATATGTACACACTCATTTATAGGATTTCTCCTTTGCAAAAGGTAACAATGAAAAACACAACCTGGAGATAATACTCTGAATTAGCATACCCACAATATGCAGGGATATGTTATGCATTAAATGGTTTCAAAACGGACAGACACTGAATAAATCCTACTCCTATTTGCTTTTTAAATCTTTTAGATGTTTCTCAGAAAACCCACAATGGGTCAGAGTGAAAACAAGATACTTGCCTCCCACAGACACAAACACAGAAAAGGCAGGAAAGAGCGAGGAAGAAAAAGACAGACAACATTCACAAATGTAATCGGTGTACAAGAGGATATTTATCAGACAGATAGATAAAGAGGGAGAAAAGGGACAGATTTAAAAAAAAAAAATCTGACTCGTGAATGCTGGCAGGTCTTGAGGGAAAGACGACATAAACATCCAACTTGTACAATAGGAGGATAATTCATGTTAGCACTCTGGAGGACAGTAAAACCGTAATGCTGGCCAGCAGGTTTAAGCCCCAAATGTTACATAAAAATGCAAATACAGCAGTTATGTTCTGGTTTTACAACACCATGATGAAGATCCAAATGTTTAGACCTCAGTAAGATAACACCTTAATTTTTGCCATATTCATCAAGTCATGAAATCTTTTCCTATTAAGCACATGTACTATGTATGTTGCAAGGCAGTAGTACAAGCAGTGCATTGTACTGCAGTAAGAGGCTTTTGGCTTGCAGGATCTTCCAAGGGTGTTGGGTCCCATAGCCTCTTGTGCTTTCTTTCTTTCCTTCCATCCATCTTTCTGCCTCACTGCATGCTCTATCCCTCCTTTCCTCTCCACCATCTTCCTCCTCATGCCTCTCTCTTCACCCTTCCATGCTTCACTCCCATCTTCCATCTTTCCCTGTGTCCTCCCTCCATCTCTCTCTCTCCACAGCCAACAGGCATCCAGCGTCTCATAACTCTTCATTAGAGCCTTCCCAGGGACCCACGGCTGCATCGTGTAACAGAGCAAAAGTCCGACTGCAACCAGAGAGAGAGAACTGAGCCCCAGAGACAATTAGCTCAGCCTGGAAAATAACATCATACCCCAGTCCACGGCCTCTCTCTGTGTGGGTGCCGGCAGGATGGCTGGAGCTGGCTTTGATTAGGGCCCCATATAGAAAACATGCTCCAACACTGAAGCGCCTGAGGCATTTAATGACATAGAATCAGCATAAGAATATACATGCAGTTCTGTGAGTTCACAGTAGGAATGTAATGAACACAACAGAGGTATCACACTACTACACGGGTACATTAATCCACACAAAGCTCATGTGGCAGACAGAGGTAAAACCATATTAAGTTTCTCTTGTTAGAATTGACATATCTACACCATTAAATTGATTTTGTAACTAAAAATGAATGTACAGCTAAGCAATAAAGTGGCAAATTTCTAAATACGGGTCAGTCTTTGCGTCTAGTTTGGTAATATAAGATGTCTCTTTGGACTGATAAATGTGGCCTTTAGAAAGCTCTGAGATATCTATTTCGGTAAATAACTGCCTGCACAAATGATTATGTTTTTTCTGCTCCTGCACAATCAAAAACACAAAAGCTCCCTATAAAGAAGTGTGTAAAGCATGTAGACTGACAGCAGGTTCTCCTTTTCCTGCTTTGTATTAGTGTGATATATATGTCATATAAGTATGACATATGGGGTCAGGTCTGTGACCCAACAACAAGGCTCTGACCAAAGAGACACGAGCAGACAAATAATTCTCTGTCACTTGTGTGTGTATGTGTGCGTTAGACCTGCTATGAAGCATCAGGTGTCCTGAGGGGTAATTCCACTGATAGAAACACAAGGATCAGGGAAATTCCACTGCACTCGAAAACTCCTTCACACACAACTACATACACATAAAATCTGATTAGTTTATCATTTTGAAAATGCAGACCAACCGTCATGGGGTTTACCCTCGCTGCAGCTATAAGGGTTTCTTTTGTCATCAAAGGTTGTATGTGATCATGTCTGTCATTAATACTATGTCAAGGTCATCATGGTTACTCTCATCCTTATCTGTGTCCACAGGTCCTCTCATTCCGCTGGTTTCATATGCCCTAAAATGTCTCCCTCTGTCAGCTGCTTTACTGTATAGGAACCACTTGAACTGGTCTACCAAACGTGCCCAGGCAATGCCTGATCTGGGGAGGATGTAAGAGTAGAGAGGTTGGTGCTTGAGAAACATATCCAGCTTTTTGCACTAAAATTATGTGATTACGTTGGAAATATATTCACTTAATAGCTTTTCAGATTCTTTGCCTTCTGACTGAAGCCAGACACTCTGGCTTTGACTGGGCACTTTTTTATTTCCTCATGAAAGCCATATGACGGTTAGATTAAATGCCTGCCTTCTTTACCAATATTAATAAAAAAAAATCTGATCCAAACAGTGTTGCTTTGTTGTACTTTCCTGCAGTTAAACATAGAAGCCAATGCACAAATTAAATTAAATTAAAGTTATTTTTGAAACCCATCTCTTCTGAAGCCAGTAGTGGAATAGCTGAGCATAAACAAAGTAGTGTATAATATACAGTGCAGTTGGCTACCTAATAAAGATAATAACTTTAATAAAACATGAGTCCAAGAAAAAGGAGAGGATATGAACACTGCTATTAGATTTATAATAACAGAGCTCTACAAGCTGCTCTGCTCTGTTTCTACAAAGTTTCTCCTGTCACATCTTTCTAAAACAAAACAGCAAGGACTGTAGCTGCTTTGTGCTGAGGACTTAATGGCAAGTCATCTCGCTGTTGTGCATCAGAGGATATTTCTGAGAAGGTTATAAAATCACAAGTTATGGGTTGTATACCTGCATATGAGAGCCAACAGTACTGTTGAGAGTATTTGCTGAGAGGTGATTTTTGGAGCTGATGATTACACCAGCCAGGTAATTTTAAAAGGTAATGAGGACATAGTCTAATGTCCTAAAGATCTATTCCATTCTATACACAGGGGTGCACAGACATTCAGTACATGTCAATGTGGGACAGAACGGAAAAAACACAGCATATTTTAAAACTTACAATCAGTCATTCCATGCACTGTTGGTCTGCCAGCTGAAGGAGAACAAAACTGGAACTGCTTTTGTAAGCAGTAAAAAGTGAGACATCTGCATCAACAAACAAGATTCTCGTGCAGTTTATTTAGTCTTTCAACTAATCCTCTAGCCTCAGAAATCTACAATGCAATCCACAGCGATGTGAGTTTGCAACTTGTCAAACCACACTACACACGCCTCTCCTTAGTTCTGCGATTCTCCACTGCGTTAAAATGCCTATCAGTAATTAATAAGATGAAAACAAGGGTGAAAGAAGTAAAGGCAGTAACTGCATAGTGAGCAGCTACTATTATATAGTTTTTAGGGATAACAAGTTGTGTTGAAATACTATTAAGTACCAGATTAAATATCTGGCTCAAATTTATTGACTGTGGATATATCAAATACATCTTATAAAGGATGTGTGTATTTGGTGTTTATCTCCAAACACAAATCAGTATGAATGTGTCTCAATCCAAATTAGCTGAGTCTCACTTGCCAATGCAGTCTGCCTCATAATCGTAGTGGCTGCAACAACCAAAACACCACAGAGACATGGTTCATAAAGGTGCTCCAATCAAGACAGACCTGTCTTAGCAATTTTTTCTTTCTCTCAATCTCTATAGCCTGCTAAAGTAACTGGCAATTCATTAAAAGCGAATAAAGGGACTGACAAACTCCCTCCTTTGATATTCAATATGCAACACATAGGCACACCTGCAGTATCGACAGACTAGCTTCAAATTCACAGCAAGCATGGACACACACCCACACACAGAGCAATCAGCGGTGCCAAGACAGACATCTCACTCCTGCTGACATCCCCCCACAAGACTGAAGACATCTCTCCACCGCTGTCACACTGTCAAGCCGTCAAGAAGAGACAGAGGAAGATGGACAGGCAGGATGAGAGAAAATCAAAAGTGTTACACAGAGTGGGAGAGAAATGCAAAGACTGCTTCCTGAGATAAAAATGACAGACGCAACAACAGTCTGTGATCTTCTGAGGGCAGTTAAGTCATGCTTGCCGTTTGATGTTTTGATGCTTAACAGGGACGCACTGAAACAACAGCTGGCCTCACAGTCCCTACACAAGCCACAGGGAGTGAAAGAGCCCCGCTGATATGGTATATCATAATAATCACCATAACCACACTGATCAAGGCTGGTATGTTATTGGCCCTAGCATGGTACACTCAAAGCTGTGTATGGCTGATTTTAAATCGCATATCTAGTATTACCCAAAGCTGAATCAGGAAGATTATCTCTCATGCTTAGCCCAACTGTGTCAGAAATCACACCCTTGTTCACTCATTCAGTGTTTCCTGTATAACAGACATGCATACATTATTGTTAGTTTGCATTATTACAGACAGGTGACAAGGAACAGGATTGGTTTGTGCATTTATAAAATGTAACAATGTGGAACTGTTAGCACAAAATTCATACTCAAAATCTGAACAAATAACATGGCAGAGGGTAAATATAGTGCACTATATAATATGTAGCCAATGGTTTCAGATACAACCTGTTTTTTTTATTTTCCTTCCTTTCCTGTTTCCAACTCTGTTACCTGACTATTTACTTCAATTGATCAGACTTTGCCACAACCTCCGCAAACCGTTATTTTGTTGCTGTTGTTCAAATCTGTTCCCAACTTTGCTGCTTTCAGCTGTCTTTTGAGTGTTATATTGATGTAACCCACGTCGGCCCCTTCACCTTAAGCTTTCATTAGAACCAGCTGTCCGATGGGTCCATCCAGGGAGCTCATCACAAATCCCACTCCAGATCACATCCAGATCTTCACAGAGCTAAATGGTCTATCATGGTAGATATTTGTGCACTGCTCATGGGGTGACTGCTCCAAACACAAAATTGTAACTGACACAAACCCCAATGTCTCTGTTTAGATTCCTGCCCTAAAAAGGTGAAAAATGCAAAAAAAAAAAAAAAAAAAAAATTGAGTCACTAGTGTGCCTGACAATCTTTATTGCAATTTTTCCCAAATGTTTGGACTGGACAGTTTAGAACTGTTACTAGTGAGGGGTGGATGTAAGCAGATGGATGCTCAACAAGTAAACATTAGTTCAGCAGGTTTGAGCTCCCCACCTGTTTTCTCTGGTAAACATTCACAAAGAGACACAAAGTTCCGGATGTCTAAAGAGGCCAAAGATATCTTAAAGCTACCTACATAAGAGGGAAAAATAAGAGTGGACATATAAACTTTATCAGTCCTGACAATTAGGAAATAGTCCACTCAAATTGTTGATTATGTTAACCAAACATTTTTTTAAAAGGGGGAACTAACAAACAAATAATCAAAGCAAGAGAGACAGAAAGAAATGACTTTGCACTGCTGAAAATAGTGCTACTAGTTCCATTCCAGACTCCACACCACACACCATCGACCAAGGAAAATTCCAGTTAATTTGTTATATTGGTGAGTAAAGTGTTTTCTGTTCTGTGGTTCAGTTGGTAAAGACTGGGATATGACTGTCAGCCCTATTTTACTTCTTTGTCTTTAAACAAAATGAACACAACCAACATCAGAAAGTCAAAGATGACGTGTGCATCTTGTAAATCCAGTCTGACATGCTGCATGGAGTGCAGATCAAACTAAAATAAAATCCCACGCTCAGGTAATTATTTTGCACTGTCACAGTTAGCTCAAGGATCATGTCTAAAATGTAAATTTCTCTTCTTGTTTATTTAACAAGAAATATTGTGTTTTAAAGTAGAAAAGCTTTTCACATGCTCCTTATATAGGGAACTCAGAGTCAGTTAAAAGTGATAAGTTGTTGTTGTGTTGTGATTAGTAACAAAAATATGTCACACAGCGTGGGAGAACAGAAAATTGATCTTTGCATCCTTGCACAGCTTTAAAACACAGACTACATATTTGGATGCAATAAACTATTATATTTGAATTACATATAATTGAATTCAAATTGCATTTTAATCACCACTTTCCTTTGATTGAAAATGTGGCTTTTTATAAAACAAATAAGCTTCGGTTAATGATGTTCGACCACATATAATTTTGCAGCATTCACACCCAAAATTACAGTGGACTGCAGTCAGTCGTCCACAGCGGTTCTGAAGTGAGGTTGAGGCCCCCAGCAGCGCTTCTGCAGCCAGCAAGGGCAGTCTTAATGAACAGCGAGATACATGATAAATGTGGCCATATGGTGGAGCCGGCTGGCCAAGCCAGGGGTGCTAGCTAGCTCTGCTAAAAACACACGCGCGCACACACACACATACTCACACTCACATCCTCATACCTCTCTCTTTTCACTCCTTAGATAGAAAAGAAGAGTCATCAAACTCTGCACAGCTCGAGACAGCAGCAGGTAGGGGTTAATGACCTCCAGGTCCTTTGGAGAGATGGAGTGTTATGGCCTACTGCGAAATCATCACAGCACTTCCTGTCAAAAAGTTTCACAGAAGTTGGAGCGAGGACACAAACTAACTGTGCATGAGCCAGACTGTCATTCAACAGCAGTGACTTTTTAATTACAAGAATTGTATGTGCCTCAGCGCATAAATGCAGGAAGTCTTCCTAATTTATATTTGCCTCTCTGGTGATTTGCTGTGTGTGTGTGTTTCTGTAGCTACAGTATATGAGCATGTGGAGTATGTGTGTTGAATAGTAATAAGAGAGAGAGGAATATTGTATACAACAGAGGAGAGGAACAAGAAAATGCCTGCCTAAAAAGACAGACAGCATATGGCGTCATCTGCTGTGATTCAGTTAAGCCACACACATACAAACACACACAAACACACACACACAGCAAATCACCAGAGAGGCAAATATAAATTAGGAAGACTTCCTGCATTTATGCGCTGAGGCACATACAATTCTTGTAATTAAAAAGTCACTGCTGTTGAATGACAGTCTGGCTCATGCACAGTTAGTTTGTGTCCTCGCTCCAACTTCTGTGAAACTTTTTGACAGGAAGTGCTGTGATGATTTCGCAGTAGGCCATAACACTCCATCTCTCCAAAGGACCTGGAGGTCATTAACCCCTACCTGCTGCTGTCTCGAGCTGTGCAGAGTTTGATGACTCTTCTTTTCTATCTAAGGAGTGAAAAGAGAGAGGTATGAGGATGTGAGTGTGAGTATGTGTGTGTGTGCGCGCGTGTGTTTTTAGCAGAGCTAGCTAGCACCCCTGGCTTGGCCAGCCGGCTCCACCATATGGCCACATTTATCATGTATCTCGCTGTTCATTAAGACTGCCCTTGCTGGCTGCAGAAGCGCTGCTGGGGGCCTCAACCTCACTTCAGAACCGCTGTGGACGACTGACTGCAGTCCACTGTAATTTTGGGTGTGAATGCTGCAAAATTATATGTGGTCGAACATCATTAACCGAAGCTTATTTGTTTTATAAAAAGCCACATTTTCAATCAAAGGAAAGTGGTGATTAAAATGCAATTTGAATTCAATTATATGTAATTCAAATATAATAGTTTATTGCATCCAAATATGTAGTCTGTGTTTTAAAGCTGTGCAAGGATGCAAAGATCAATTTTCTGTTCTCCCACGCTGTGTGACATATTTTTGTTACTAATCACAACACAACAACAACTTATCACTTTTAACTGACTCTGAGTTCCCTATATAAGGAGCATGTGAAAAGCTTTTCTACTTTAAAACACAATATTTCTTGTTAAATAAACAAGAAGAGAAATTTACATTTTAGACATGATCCTTGAGCTAACTGTGACAGTGCAAAATAATTACCTGAGCGTGGGATTTTATTTTAGTTTGATCTGCACTCCATGCAGCATGTCAGACTGGATTTACAAGATGCACACGTCATCTTTGACTTTCTGATGTTGGTTGTGTTCATTTTGTTTAAAGACAAAGAAGTAAAATAGGGCTGACAGTCATATCCCAGTCTTTACCAACTGAACCACAGAACAGAAAACACTTTACTCACCAATATAACAAATTAACTGGAATTTTCCTTGGTCGATGGTGTGTGGTGTGGAGTCTGGAATGGAACTAGTAGCACTATTTTCAGCAGTGCAAAGTCATTTCTTTCTGTCTCTCTTGCTTTGATTATTTGTTTGTTAGTTCCCCCTTTTAAAAAAATGTTTGGTTAACATAATCAACAATTTGAGTGGACTATTTCCTAATTGTCAGGACTGATAAAGTTTATATGTCCACTCTTATTTTTCCCTCTTATGTAGGTAGCTTTAAGATATCTTTGGCCTCTTTAGACATCCGGAACTTTGTGTCTCTTTGTGAATGTTTACCAGAGAAAACAGGTGGGGAGCTCAAACCTGCTGAACTAATGTTTACTTGTTGAGCATCCATCTGCTTACATCCACCCCTCACTAGTAACAGTTCTAAACTGTCCAGTCCAAACATTTGGGAAAAATTGCAATAAAGATTGTCAGGCACACTAGTGACTCAATTTTTTTTTTTTTTTTTTTTTTGCATTTTTCACCTTTTTAGGGCAGGAATCTAAACAGAGACATTGGGGTTTGTGTCAGTTACAATTTTGTGTTTGGAGCAGTCACCCCATGAGCAGTGCACAAATATCTACCATGATAGACCATTTAGCTCTGTGAAGATCTGGATGTGATCTGGAGTGGGATTTGTGATGAGCTCCCTGGATGGACCCATCGGACAGCTGGTTCTAATGAAAGCTTAAGGTGAAGGGGCCGACGTGGGTTACATCAATATAACACTCAAAAGACAGCTGAAAGCAGCAAAGTTGGGAACAGATTTGAACAACAGCAACAAAATAACGGTTTGCGGAGGTTGTGGCAAAGTCTGATCAATTGAAGTAAATAGTCAGGTAACAGAGTTGGAAACAGGAAAGGAAGGAAAATAAAAAAAACAGGTTGTATCTGAAACCATTGGCTACATATTATATAGTGCACTATATTTACCCTCTGCCATGTTATTTGTTCAGATTTTGAGTATGAATTTTGTGCTAACAGTTCCACATTGTTACATTTTATAAATGCACAAACCAATCCTGTTCCTTGTCACCTGTCTGTAATAATGCAAACTAACAATAATGTATGCATGTCTGTTATACAGGAAACACTGAATGAGTGAACAAGGGTGTGATTTCTGACACAGTTGGGCTAAGCATGAGAGATAATCTTCCTGATTCAGCTTTGGGTAATACTAGATATGCGATTTAAAATCAGCCATACACAGCTTTGAGTGTACCATGCTAGGGCCAATAACATACCAGCCTTGATCAGTGTGGTTATGGTGATTATTATGATATACCATATCAGCGGGGCTCTTTCACTCCCTGTGGCTTGTGTAGGGACTGTGAGGCCAGCTGTTGTTTCAGTGCGTCCCTGTTAAGCATCAAAACATCAAACGGCAAGCATGACTTAACTGCCCTCAGAAGATCACAGACTGTTGTTGCGTCTGTCATTTTTATCTCAGGAAGCAGTCTTTGCATTTCTCTCCCACTCTGTGTAACACTTTTGATTTTCTCTCATCCTGCCTGTCCATCTTCCTCTGTCTCTTCTTGACGGCTTGACAGTGTGACAGCGGTGGAGAGATGTCTTCAGTCTTGTGGGGGGATGTCAGCAGGAGTGAGATGTCTGTCTTGGCACCGCTGATTGCTCTGTGTGTGGGTGTGTGTCCATGCTTGCTGTGAATTTGAAGCTAGTCTGTCGATACTGCAGGTGTGCCTATGTGTTGCATATTGAATATCAAAGGAGGGAGTTTGTCAGTCCCTTTATTCGCTTTTAATGAATTGCCAGTTACTTTAGCAGGCTATAGAGATTGAGAGAAAGAAAAAATTGCTAAGACAGGTCTGTCTTGATTGGAGCACCTTTATGAACCATGTCTCTGTGGTGTTTTGGTTGTTGCAGCCACTACGATTATGAGGCAGACTGCATTGGCAAGTGAGACTCAGCTAATTTGGATTGAGACACATTCATACTGATTTGTGTTTGGAGATAAACACCAAATACACACATCCTTTATAAGATGTATTTGATATATCCACAGTCAATAAATTTGAGCCAGATATTTAATCTGGTACTTAATAGTATTTCAACACAACTTGTTATCCCTAAAAACTATATAATAGTAGCTGCTCACTATGCAGTTACTGCCTTTACTTCTTTCACCCTTGTTTTCATCTTATTAATTACTGATAGGCATTTTAACGCAGTGGAGAATCGCAGAACTAAGGAGAGGCGTGTGTAGTGTGGTTTGACAAGTTGCAAACTCACATCGCTGTGGATTGCATTGTAGATTTCTGAGGCTAGAGGATTAGTTGAAAGACTAAATAAACTGCACGAGAATCTTGTTTGTTGATGCAGATGTCTCACTTTTTACTGCTTACAAAAGCAGTTCCAGTTTTGTTCTCCTTCAGCTGGCAGACCAACAGTGCATGGAATGACTGATTGTAAGTTTTAAAATATGCTGTGTTTTTTCCGTTCTGTCCCACATTGACATGTACTGAATGTCTGTGCACCCCTGTGTATAGAATGGAATAGATCTTTAGGACATTAGACTATGTCCTCATTACCTTTTAAAATTACCTGGCTGGTGTAATCATCAGCTCCAAAAATCACCTCTCAGCAAATACTCTCAACAGTACTGTTGGCTCTCATATGCAGGTATACAACCCATAACTTGTGATTTTATAACCTTCTCAGAAATATCCTCTGATGCACAACAGCGAGATGACTTGCCATTAAGTCCTCAGCACAAAGCAGCTACAGTCCTTGCTGTTTTGTTTTAGAAAGATGTGACAGGAGAAACTTTGTAGAAACAGAGCAGAGCAGCTTGTAGAGCTCTGTTATTATAAATCTAATAGCAGTGTTCATATCCTCTCCTTTTTCTTGGACTCATGTTTTATTAAAGTTATTATCTTTATTAGGTAGCCAACTGCACTGTATATTATACACTACTTTGTTTATGCTCAGCTATTCCACTACTGGCTTCAGAAGAGATGGGTTTCAAAAATAACTTTAATTTAATTTAATTTGTGCATTGGCTTCTATGTTTAACTGCAGGAAAGTACAACAAAGCAACACTGTTTGGATCAGATTTTTTTTTTATTAATATTGGTAAAGAAGGCAGGCATTTAATCTAACCGTCATATGGCTTTCATGAGGAAATAAAAAAGTGCCCAGTCAAAGCCAGAGTGTCTGGCTTCAGTCAGAAGGCAAAGAATCTGAAAAGCTATTAAGTGAATATATTTCCAACGTAATCACATAATTTTAGTGCAAAAAGCTGGATATGTTTCTCAAGCACCAACCTCTCTACTCTTACATCCTCCCCAGATCAGGCATTGCCTGGGCACGTTTGGTAGACCAGTTCAAGTGGTTCCTATACAGTAAAGCAGCTGACAGAGGGAGACATTTTAGGGCATATGAAACCAGCGGAATGAGAGGACCTGTGGACACAGATAAGGATGAGAGTAACCATGATGACCTTGACATAGTATTAATGACAGACATGATCACATACAACCTTTGATGACAAAAGAAACCCTTATAGCTGCAGCGAGGGTAAACCCCATGACGGTTGGTCTGCATTTTCAAAATGATAAACTAATCAGATTTTATGTGTATGTAGTTGTGTGTGAAGGAGTTTTCGAGTGCAGTGGAATTTCCCTGATCCTTGTGTTTCTATCAGTGGAATTACCCCTCAGGACACCTGATGCTTCATAGCAGGTCTAACGCACACATACACACACAAGTGACAGAGAATTATTTGTCTGCTCGTGTCTCTTTGGTCAGAGCCTTGTTGTTGGGTCACAGACCTGACCCCATATGTCATACTTATATGACATATATATCACACTAATACAAAGCAGGAAAAGGAGAACCTGCTGTCAGTCTACATGCTTTACACACTTCTTTATAGGGAGCTTTTGTGTTTTTGATTGTGCAGGAGCAGAAAAAACATAATCATTTGTGCAGGCAGTTATTTACCGAAATAGATATCTCAGAGCTTTCTAAAGGCCACATTTATCAGTCCAAAGAGACATCTTATATTACCAAACTAGACGCAAAGACTGACCCGTATTTAGAAATTTGCCACTTTATTGCTTAGCTGTACATTCATTTTTAGTTACAAAATCAATTTAATGGTGTAGATATGTCAATTCTAACAAGAGAAACTTAATATGGTTTTACCTCTGTCTGCCACATGAGCTTTGTGTGGATTAATGTACCCGTGTAGTAGTGTGATACCTCTGTTGTGTTCATTACATTCCTACTGTGAACTCACAGAACTGCATGTATATTCTTATGCTGATTCTATGTCATTAAATGCCTCAGGCGCTTCAGTGTTGGAGCATGTTTTCTATATGGGGCCCTAATCAAAGCCAGCTCCAGCCATCCTGCCGGCACCCACACAGAGAGGCCGTGGACTGGGGTATGATGTTATTTTCCAGGCTGAGCTAATTGTCTCTGGGGCTCAGTTCTCTCTCTCTGGTTGCAGTCGGACTTTTGCTCTGTTACACGATGCA